>VSMD01036590.1:0-13363 GCA_008750895.1 Mirza zaza
CTTTTTTTTTTTTTTCTGAGTACCTTCTCTACCTGGATTTTAAGCTCCTGGGAATCATTAACTTTATTCTTTTCATCTTTATAGTTCCCAAAATGTATAGCATAATGCCTTGCAGGTTTTAGACAGTAATGAATATGTTAGAATTATGCAATTGTGACAAGATCATTCATTGTTTTCATTGTAAACAATTTTTGCCATTTCTTACAATCGTTTGTGGGAAAGGAAAGTTTTATTTAAATATAACTGTCTTGTAATTGAAAGTCATGTCTTAGAAAGTTAGGAATTTCAGAATATTTTATTGTATAATTTCACCAATAATATTTAAAATGTTTAACAGTGTTTTTAGGAAAATACTCATTCCTTTGTTCTAATTTATATAAAAGTATTTAAGAATTTATACTTCTTAAATACTTTTTCAGTATAAAATTATACTACAATTTTAACTTTTAAAACATTTTTTATTCTTATTATTTTAATATACATTGACTATAAAAAAACCCCTTCCAAACCATCATCATGCTATGATAGTTACCATTTTGCCATTTACCATTATATTTAGTTACTATTTCTTTATTTAAAGAAAAGAATTTTTAAAAAATGGGAAAGTGAAGAATCTGACAGAGCCAGGTTTATGTATTGACCTTACTATCTGTTATTTTGGAAAAAGTTTGTAACCTTTTGAGCTCCTGTTTTAATGTGCAAAAAAAAGGGAAGAGTAGTAACAAACTCACAAGGTTGTTAGGAAGGTTAAGTGAGATGATGAATTAGCGTAGTGCGTTCCTTTACACCATGTGCTAAATAAGCACTATATTAAGCAGGTTGAGGAATTCAGAAGAGAAATCATATGGTCTCTACTGTCAATAGTTTTATTTAGAAGTTAGTTGGGGAGCTGTTGCAGGCTCATTTGTTTGCCATGGTGCATTTTATAGATGTTAGCATTTTTCCTTTGTGCCATGATGTGAAAAAGGTATGGAAGCATGCTATAGACAAGTTTATCAGAATTAGTAATCAAAGCAAACATCAGAAAGATGGGGGCAAGTTAACTTGGAACATATGTTTGTGTAGATTAGACAAACATGAGGCTTACGGTTACAGGAGAGGAAGGTTCCAGATTGATATAATTAAATTACCAAAGTCACAGAAGTAGAGCTGTGGCCTAGAATAATGGACTTTTTGTTACAAAATGGTGGCTATTCATTTCAAAAATTGTTGATTTTATTATGGTATTTTCCTAGTAAGATTATCAGCTTTGGATGCTTGAATTTTATACTTAAGCTGTATGTCCTTTTTTCCCCCAATACTTTTCATGCTATTATCATTTAAATTATCTAGATCCAAGAATACCATTTTGCACATATGATAGTTGCCAACTTGCATCCACTCCTATAAATATAGATAATTGTTACACAAAAATATTTATGAATTAGTAAAATTTCATTATGCTATTTTTGAGTAAAAACATCACGTTAAAATTACATAGTTTGGTCAACAGGAGATGCATGTAAATCATGAATACTTGTTTTTAACAACACTAAGTTTCTGTTTTCTTGTTAAGGGAAAGATTTTAAAAATTTTGATAAAAAGCCAAGAAAATTTGACAATATTAGTGATTATGTATTTTCTTTTATTTCAGGCAATATTTGATCTTTCACCACAGCAAAAAGAGTGGCAGAGGTAATAAGTAAACAAAGTATTGTGGTCCATAGAAATCTAGATTGTGTTTTGTCTATTGTAAACTATTTATTTGTAGATTAACACATTTCTATAGAGATTTCTTTGGATGAATTATTAGCAGAATTTACTATATAGTATAATCTTTACAATTTCAAAAACCTTATCAGATCTTAGGAAAGTTATGCATAATCTTTTCTCTAGTACACTTTGAATCATAAATGAATTTTAGTTTTTATTTCTAATTTTATTAACTTTAAACATTTTTGATTATTAAAGTATATATGATCATTATTTAAAATTCAATTTGAATAGAAAGGATATAAAGGAAAAGAATAAGCCCCCCTCCTCATTCTGTAAACTAGTGGTGTTGACTAGCAGTCGCAACCAAAGTTAAGCTTCTTGCGTAGCCCTGTAGAAATTTTCTGTACACTTATGTTTTCATATATATGATTGTATAATCATTGTGTAATTTAATATTTTATAGATATTTATAAATTTTACATATATGTATAAGTTTTTAAATTATAAATTATGTAATATAAATTTTATATGTTTATATTTATAAATTTTAAAATTTATTAAAATATTTTTAATTTATAAAATTTAAAAATACTTATATTTTATGTGTTTATTTTTATATTAATATATATTTATATATGTAGTTATATAATTATACATAATTATAATTTTCTGAATGTTTGCATATATACTTATATATTTTTTTCTAATACAGATGTGATCATTCTATACATTTATTCTATAACTTGCTTTTTTCCACCTAACATGATATTTTGAACATCTTTTCATTTCAGTATATATAATAGTCCCTTTTATGCGTAGACTATAGCCTATTTAATTAGATACTTATTGATGGTCATGTAGATTGTTTCCAGAATTCTAATAATAAAAACATTACATGTCTTCAAAATAGTGTTGCATGAAAATAAAAAAAAAACATTACTCGGTGAACATCCTCGAACCTAATTCTGTGTATACTTGTATTAGTGCATTATATATGTGTGTGTATTTATGTATGGAAAGCTTCTAGAAATAGAATTTCTCTTTCTGGGGATATTTAACATTTTGATAGAGTATGTCATATATCCTCCCAAATTATTGTTTCATTTACACTCCAAAACTTAATGATAGTGCTTATGTCTGTACAACCTCACCAGCAATGTGTATACTCAGACTTTTTAAAAATTTTTTCCAGTTTGATGGGTAAAAATTGGTGTGGCAGTAGTTTTATTAGCATTTCTTTATGCGTTATTAATAGTTTAATATCTTTGTCAGGTTTTTTTCCCCTCATTTGTAGTTTTTTGTGAAACTGGTCATACTATATGCCTATTTTGTTTGGTTGTTTTTTTCTTTTAAGAATTCTTTTTTTTTTTTGAGACAGAGTCTCACTCTGTTGTCTGGGTAGAGTGCTGTGGTGTCAGCACAGCTCACAGCAACCTCAAACTCCTGGGCTCAAGCAATCCTCTTGCCTCAGCTTCCCGAGTAGCTGGGACTACAGGCATGCGCCATCATGCCCAGCTAATTTTTTCTATATATTTTTAGTTGGCCAATTAATTTCTTTCTATTTTTAGTAGAGACAGGGTCTCACTCTTGCTCAGGCTGGTTTTGAACTCCTGACCTCGAGCAATCCTTGCTCCTTGGCCTCTCAGAGTGCTAGAATTATGTGAGCCACCACACCTGGCCTAAGAATTCTTTATTAAAGAAATTAGTCCTTTGTTATAAGTGCTTCCTTCCTCCATATATTGCTGCTGTTTTTTATTTTTGGTTTCCATACTATATGTCTTGCACTTAGAAAGGCTTTATCTAGTTTAAAATTAATACAGAAAATTTTTCTTTACCTATTTTTTTTTTTCCAGTCCCTAAGTACATTCCAAGGTTCTTTTTCTTCTAATTTCCAATGTCAGCATTTGGAGGAGTTTTAATATGAAAGGAGAAATTGAATGTGGGTGAACAAAAGCCCCAAATATTAGGTGTCTGGGCTTTTAGCTCTTTTAGTAGAAAGCCATCCAGACATGAAATATTTTACTTTGATCCAGAAATACTAAAGTGAGATTTCTCCTTTCATCTGAAATTTTATTCAGTGTTCAAGACTAATAAAAAGTGGGAGAGGAGATTGTTTTTACTCTTAAAATGATGGTGGCTTTCCATCAGAGTAGCATTTTCTCTATACTTTCATATATGGAATATAGGCTTGGATATTTATTGGTATATGCAAGGAGAAATTTCTTTCATGTGTGCAGACACACACACATGCGTACACATGTACACATACATAGTTTGGTGTCATCAAACTCCTTGACTACTGCCCTGCATCAAAAGTTGAACTGTGGAAATACAAGACACATAAAAATGTAAAGCTTTCAGTGTCTGCTGGCATTGGATCTAATGATCTTAAGTCAAATATGTAAATCTGACGATGACATCTGGCTTCTTGAATCATCATATCATGCTCTGCTTCTAAACATTCTTGAGTAGCTCTTGAACGTCCTAGAGATAACCAAGGCCTTATATCTTCCTGAATAATGTACATACCAAAATTTTCTTTATAATTTGTTAAGAGTTTTAAATTTTCACTCCATTGGTGTTCTACTTTCTTAGAAGATGTAGGTTCCCAATTAATCTCTCTTTAATAGTAAATTTCAAACCCTGGACAGAGCCTTTTTGGTTTCTGCTGTTTAGCTAAGATTTATTCCAAGCTAAATTTACAATATAAATATGACTTATTTTAAATAGGCCTGTTTTACCAGTGTTCTAGATAGATGGTACATTAAGTATTTTATTTTTCACTTACACTTCTATAAGATGCTTATTTTATCATTACAGTGGGATGATATATTATCAGATTTACAGTTACTTTAAGTTTCTATGTATATATTTTTGATGGACTTTTTTTTAGAGTCATGAGGTTCATAGCAAAATAGAGCAGAAAATACTGAGTTCCCATGTACCCCTCCCCCCTCATCCCCACAGCCTCATTTGTTATCAACACCCGCACCAGACTGGGTACATTTGTTGTAATCGATAATCCTACATTGACACATTGTCATCACTCAAAGTCCACAGTTTATTTACATTAGGGTTCACTCTTGGTGTTGTACATTCTATGAGTTTTGACAAACGTATAGTGACATATATTCACCATTATAGTACCATACAAAATAGTTTCACTGCCCTAAACATTATCTGTGCTCCACCTGTTCATTCCTTCCTCCCCCTGTGTATAATTTTTACAGTTGCTGAATTTGAACTTTACTACAGAAATAGAATTAAAGGAGGTAAAATAATACTACATCTAATGGTACAAAGTTATTGCTGAAAATGATAGGAGACAATGTGGCCCAATGATAGCAGTATTGGAGAGAGGAAAAGTTTTGAAAAGTTTTGTAATGAGAATTAGATGTCTGTGGTGTGAGTTTATATCCTAGTAATTTACCACTTCAAGTCCATCACAGCCATTTTTTGGCCCCTTGTCTTATTCTTTGTACCTACAATACTTAATTTAATGCCTGATAGAAAGAATCTTGTACTTGTCATGCATACATGAAAGATGAATTTAGATACTCAGGTGAGCAGAAGCTCTATCTTGGTGACCCTGCCTACACATCCATTATTGATGGAATCAGACAGGCTCTTGGAGCTCAGCTATTAGACCACTTAGCCACTTTGCCTCACTTTTCCTGCTTTCAAGGTAATGACCAAAGAAAACTTGGTATATTATTATTTTTTTTTTTTTTTTTGAGACAGAGTCTTGCTTTGTTGCCCAGGCTAGAGTGAGTGCCATGGTGTCAGCCTAGCTCACAGCAACCTCAAACTCCTGGGCTCAAGCAATCCTGCTGCCTCAGCCTCCCAAGTAGCTGGGACTACAGGCATGTGCTAACATGCCCAGCTAATTTTTTTCTATATATATTAGTTGGCCAATTAATTTCTTTCTATTTATAGTAGAGATGGAGTCTCGCTCTTGCTCAGGCTGGTTTCGAACTCCTGACCTCGAGCAATCCACCTGCTTCTGCCTCCCAGAGTGCTAGGATTACAGGCATGAGCCACCATGCCCAGCCAAAAACTTGGTATATTGTTTTAGAATACTTTCCTATGATACTGTTATAATATAATATAATAAGTATAATATAAGCTATCGTTTAGCTAAGCTAGCTAACCATTGTTATTTTTGAATAAGTTGGCTTTCTTGGTGTATTTTACTGTAGTTACAAACTTTGTGTGTTGTATTTAGGATGCTGCAGCTGATTCAGAGTAGGCTACAAGAAGAGCATTCACTTCAAGACGTGATATTTAAAAGTGCTTTTAAAACTGCATCAACAGCACTTCCACCAAGGTGAGATCTATATTTTAAATGTGCAACTATTTATTAATGAACATACCTTGACATAGTTTCACTATTGGTTTAGTTTTCTGAATCATATTTTTCTTAGAGAAAATAGAATCATTCTGTACTATAAAGATGTCTTTTACTCTTAAATTTATTTAACTCATTTTCTTTTTTATGTGTATGGTATGCTGCCATATAAAATTATATTTGGGTTTTAAGAACAACTTAGTTGCATATACTGTTATGAGGATGTATAAACTTTGGTTAGGAATTTTGGTTTTTTTTTCACTTTTTTTCTCTGTTATATATTACAAAAGCTGATATTTGAAAATGCTATAATCATGAAAATGATAATTTAAATTTAGAAATATATAGAACTTTTACATTTGCTTAGGAGCAAACTATCATTTTCTTGTTTGAACTTAGCTGGCACATGCCCTTCCCTTCTCTCAGTCTTATTCCTGTCCTCCCTTCCCCACTACCGTGTCAGATATACATAGAGAAAGTATGTCCTGTTGGACTAATTCTTTTGTTTTAATCTTCCTTCCATCATTGGACTTAGTCCTCTGGTTAGATTTGAAGAAACATGGAATTTTATATTTAAAGATAAAATATTTAAATTTTATATATATTTATAAATAAAATATTTATTTTATATATAATAAATATAATATAAATATTTATATATTTATTATATATTATATAAATATATTTATAAATTTCATTATAAATTAATGAATTTATAAATTATAAATTAATAAATATATAAATATATAAATTTCATTTATAAATTTCATATATTTATAAATTTCATTTATAAATTATAAATTTCATTTATAAATTTCATATATTTATAAATTTTATTTATACATATATTTATAAATTTTATATATTTATAGATTTTTTATTATAAATAAAATATAAATATATTTATAAATTTTATATATTTATATAAATATATTTAAATATAATGGATGTGAAATAATTTTTCCCATTTTGTATATGTGTAATTTCTATAAATACATAGACTTCAGGAAACTGCTATTATATTTTTGACATTTAAAACATTACCTAAAAGTTGGTCTTTCACGATTTTTTCCCCATAGTATGCAATTTTGTCACTACAAAGTGGTAACTATGTTGAATGTGCTTTAAATAATCTTAATATATCTTGTTTCAACAGGGAAGATGATCCATTAGAGTCTCCAGATGCGTGTAGAATTCGTGGTCATTTATATGTCAATAAAGTAGCAGGGAATTTTCACATAACTGTGGGCAAGTATGTTCTTTTCATTTACTGGAAATACTTCAGACAGGGTTGAAGCTTGATTAAAAGTAAATTCTTTGCTAACCAAATAATATATAGCTAATTACTAAAGGACTCCTTAAAATGTCGTATATTTGTATTTTTAATGTCTTGAGATTGATGTTTGGAGCTTCAGTGTCAGGATAGAGAAGACTATTCACTTAAAAACTACTTGAAAACAAAAGTAAAGCAGTCATATCATATTTTATATACTAACGTAAATAAACTGTAGTTAAAAATTAGTCAAAACATTCTACTTGCCAAATTTTAGTAGCCAGAAAGCTCTTAAAGTTTTTGTGGGTTTTTTTTTAAGTTTCTTTGTTTTGTTTAACCTTTTTGGTAGTCATCAAAATGTAGTAATCCCTGACTAATTCTAGACAAGTATTTTGATATAGTTAGAAATTAGCAGTGTCTGGAATAAAGTTAAATTAGGTAAAAGTTAAAAAAATTTCAGACTACTTACTTTCATGAGCAACACCCAGCACAGAAATTGTCATAAATTTCCAATGAATACATAGATCCTTCCCTCCCTCCCCTCTTTTCCATATAGAGTTGCTGAGCCAAACAGGTCTTCATTGTACAAGATATTTTTTTGAGTACTTGCTATGTGCAAAGTACCATGCTAGACAGTAAAGATACAACAGTGAAAAAAACAGAAAGGGTTTTTGCACTTAGGACGCTGACATCGTATAAGAGATTCCAAACTTTAAACAGTGAATACACTAATAATTATCTAATTATAGTTGTATTGAGGCTGTAAAGAAGTATGGCTGATAAGAGACTATATAACAAGGTACTTGACTTACTCTCTACATGTCAGCAGAGGCTTTATCGAGGAAAACCTTTGAACATTAGTGGAGGATTGGAAATTTCATATTTAAAGGAGGGGAAGGGCATGCAGCAGGAAAGAGCATGGCTTGAGGGTTTTTTTTTAATAGAGAGCATTAGGTTTATAAAAAAGTATTTCATAAAGTATTTCATTAGGTTTATTAAGTGTTTACATAATCAGATCAAACATTCTATTTTTTTTCTTTGTTGTCCCACTACCCTTAAAATTCATGTTTTGTTTTGTTACTATTACTGATCTCCAGCCCAACCTATTGCTGGGAACCTTGGAATTTCTTGGTATCATAGAAGCAACAAATAACAATTGGCTCAAAGAAATTTATATTTTATTGCATCTTTGTATATGAACAATATTCTAGTCCAAGACTAACTCAGAGGGAACCTTTGACAAATATTACGTGGGCCTCTATATTATGGCCTTTTTTGTTTGCTTTTGGTCTTTACCCAATTTCATTTCTCTCTCCAGGGATCACTCAGAGTATCAGTTAGAAAGGCATTTGAAAAATGAAAAAGCATTTGGTTTGTACCTTATCTCAGAGATATCCTATAAACCCACCCGTAATTTTGTGGTATTAGGTTTCTCAAGTTCAATATTGTTCTTTTTGAAGATCTCATACTGCGTTTCAAACACAATGTCATTCTCAACTGTGATATAAATGAGTAATAAAAAGAACATACTTTATAATGTAATGTGTATTTCAATATGCTTGAGCATGAATATACTAGAAACCACAATGAAGTAGGTAGATGCTTGTCACTTATTTGTAGAATCATTGGATATAATAATAGCCGTAAATGCAGACTGAAACAGATACATTTGGCCACTCAGATACCATGATTGGCATTTCTGTTGATGAGATGGTATTCTGATATGGTGTACTATTTATAATAATGTGAACAAAACAGAGTATAACTTAGTTTCCTGGGAAATTTAGTGTATATTGAAACTACAACATGTACTTTGTATAGCTAAGTGGAGTTCAGTTCTAGACTCACATCATTACAAAAAGGTTTTTCACATATGTAAGTATCTCTTAGAGCATTTGGAAGTCACACAAATGGGGAAATCTTTTTTGTGTGAGACTGTCACTTTCATTGCAGGATGTGTTGTTTTCCTGGCTATTGTCCAGTAAATGCCAATAGCAACCCCTCCCCAATAATTGTGACAACCCAAAATGCCTCCCTTCACCCCCTATCAATTTTCGGAATAACTTTTTCCTCTACTGAAAATCACTCAGGCTAGATTTCTGTCTGATGGGATAGAACATACAATATCCCAGGAAATAAATAGGTAAATTCTGAATATCTGATCCCTATGAAGAGTTTTAAAAAGTGTCAGAGAACTACAGTCATCTGTATTAGGGTGATTTAATTTGCTTTTTTGTTTTTAATTTTTTGAAGAAGATTGTGGTATTATTTCATAAATGTTTTAAATGTTTTTTAACCAAAAACATAGAAATATATTTTCAAACAGTTTTTCAGTTCTTCTCAGAGTAAAAACCAGGGTGGTGAAAGACCATTGAACTAAGATGTATAGGTAGAGCATCCCTAATCCAAAAATGTGAAATGTTCCAAAGTGCAAAACTTTTTGTGCATCTACATGATGTTCAAAGGGAATACTCATTGGAACAGGTCAGATTTTGGATTTTCAGATGAGGGATGCCCAACCGGTAAGTATAATGCAGATATTCAACAATTGGAAACACTTCTGGTCCCAAGTATTTTGGATAAGGATATTCAACCTATAATACTGTAATTTGGTTTTTTAGGAAATTTCCTTACTCCAAATATATTTGTTTGAAAACTGTAGTAGGAACACTATTAGAGTGAGGATATGAGTGAGGATAGTAGTAACCTGTAACAGCTTTCTTTTTAGTAGTGAGTTTGAGGTAATATACTTCACCATGAACACAGGGTACTTTATTTACCAAACTCAACTACCAGTCATTCTCATATATAAGGAGATGGATTGTTGTAAAAGATTTTAGTATGTTTTGTATTAGATGTTAACACATTTTCCTAACCATTATTATTGCCTTTTAAAAAGTGCCTGGTGTTCTGCCAGATACCATTTAGAACAAATTGAACAAATGTTTAGACCTAATAGGGCATATTGTAAAACTTGACAATGACATTTAATTGGTTACAAGTAAAGAAAGAAGAATCTTTTATGGAGAATTTTTGTTTTCATATTTTTAGTTAATTGCTAGAATTGCTAACTGGGTAAAGCAGGGACGAGGGATAATTTAAGGAAATCTTCAAGGTGATATTTAGAATTTTTTTAAAATTAAGAACAGGGAAGGATAGTAGTTATCCTTAGAAATATAAAGGAATTAAAAACAAAAATTTGAGAAATTACAGTGTATGCAACAGAACAAAGGTTTATTGCAGGGATAGACAAACTACAGCCTCTGTACCAAATTCAGCCCACTATTACCTGTTTTAGTGTGGGCCATGAGCTAAGCATGGTTTTTATGTTTTTTAATTGTTTGAAAGAAATCAGAAGGGGAATAATTTAATACATGAAACATATATGAAATGTAAATTGTGTCCAAAAATAAAGTTTTATTACAAAATAGCCATGCTTATTTGTTTACGTATGGCTGACTTCACTACACTACAATACCAGAGTCGAGTAACTCCAACAAGACAGTATGTGACTCTCTCATCATTTTGTGCTGCTACAAGTTGCAGTGATGCAGTTAGAACTTGACAGCATTCAAGTGCCATGTGTATTACTGCACTGCAGTGTTATACTATGTCAAAAAGTTAGTGTCTCTGAATAGCCTGCATAGAACAACTATAGGCAAGAATATTTTTAAAGAAATGGGGAGAACACAAATTCAGTGCAATGTAAAGTGGAATCTGGTAAGATGTATTACAACTGTGTTTAGCTGATGCTGGTGTGTGGAGCAGAAAAAGGCTTTGGATGCATTTTCAAACCTTGTGAAAATGTAAGGTGTTTAAAGCCTCTGGTTATCCATCATATCATCAAGTAGCACTTTGCAGAAAATAATTTATCTTGCAGTTTGAACTGATAGTGGCAACAGTGAACTTCATTTGCTCTCAGGGATCTAATGTTGTCATTTCCATGGATTTTTGTCAGAAATAAAAGCTGAATATTCCAACTTGTCCTATTTCGTAGCAATTTGATGGCTTAGCAGCAGTAAAGTTTTCTTGCAGTTTTTTGAGCTCAGGGTCAAGATTGAAATTTTTCTGAGTGAGAAAACTACCATCAGCTACAATTATGGAATGCTGAATAGCTTTGGAAATTACGTTTTATGCAGACTCAATAATTTTTTAAATGAATGTAACCTGAATTATGAGGCAAAACCAATACTTATATATGAAATTTGTATTGTGGTTAAGTTATTTCAATGACAAATAATTTAAGTGATTTTTGAATGGTTTTCTTTGCTTTTCATGCTTTGATAGGTTGTACTATTGAAAATTAAAACAAGAATCTCCATTCTTATACATGGATGTATTTTCTGACCTCAAACTGTAGTGCCAGAAGTGTTCAGACCTTGATGCAAATGAGAAAGAAATTTCTGTGTTTTAAAATCCATTTGACTATGTAATTGAGGAAATTCTTCCTTAAATTGGAAATTATTAATCTGCAATGTAATGACATGTTTAGGCAAGCACATACCAAGAGAACTTAATAGAGTTTTGTAAATTCCTTCCAAGCAATGAACATGCTCAACTCAAACATATGCTCGTAGATTACTGTTTTCAAAAATGAAATATGTTAAGCACATACCAAGAGAACTTAATAGAGTTTTATAAATTCCTTCCAAGCAATGAACATGCTCAACTCAAACATATGCTCGTAGATTACTATTTTCAAAAATGAAATATGTAAAAATTCGTTCTAGATCATTAGCAGATAAACATTTATGATCAATTTTGAAAATAGAGAACATTAATTAACTCTAAACCCCAACCAAGTAAAATATAACCTCCCTGTAAAACACTAATATTACAAAGAAAGTACTCAATTATTTCTATTTTATTTTGAATTTCATTAAGAAAAAGTTTGTGAAAATTTGTTTTCTCTTTTGTCATGCAACCACATAATATACTTGATTTTGCATCTTGGCCCACAGAGCCTAAAATATTTACAATCTTGCTCTTTACTGAAAGTATTTGCCAACATTCAGTTTGTTGCATTACTAAGATAAGTAAATTTGTCTGCTTACTCATAGGCCAAATACATTCTTATGTTATTTTGTACTAAGAATAATTATATAACTTTAGAAAAGATCCTCTTTGTGATTTTAATGTTATTACTTTAATATTCTTTTCTTCCTTTTAGGGCAATTCCACATCCTCGAGGTCATGCACATTTGGCAGCACTCGTCAACCATGACTGTAAGCAGTTTCTGAAATTTTTTTTCAGTGAAGATGTCCTTGAAAAAAGTGATTTTTTTTTTTTTTTTAAGTGCAGGTACAAGGTAGGCCTTTAAAAGTGAGCTGTTTTAAAAACAGATATCCAAACAAAGGAGAAAATAAATTATTAAATTTATTGACTTTAATCCATTCTTTCTTGTCTTAAAGCCACCTGTATTTCTATTTGGTCATAGCTCAGAATTGCTGAGTTTAGGGAGGAAAGCCTAGGCATACTTTCTATGACTTTGTACACATTTCTGCTAATTTTTAGGGACAATGACAATATATTTGCAGCTTATTTCAATTTATAAATATAAATACTAATATATAGACTCATTCATAAAGGTATTCAAGTTAGTTCGGTGTAAAGATTGTCATAAGGCTTAAGTTTTTAAAGTCTGCTTTAGAGGACAAAACAAGTAATAGATTCCATAAAAAATCAGTTTCTTTATACTTAGCAGTATGTATAAAAATATATCTGATCAGTTTTATTATTTGGTTACATGGAAATCATTCCACTTCCTACAACACAGTCCTATTACTGTATAAAGATTTGAACCAGGAAAAATGTATATTTTTGGCTCTCAGAATTAGAGTAATATTATTTCTTAAAAGTTAATTTATACATAATTATGAAATTTGAGATACAGTGTTTTATCAGAATTTACTTTTATATATTCCCATATATTTATATATATATTTCTCATGTGGTTTCAGATACTATATTATTATACTTACAGATTTTAAATATTTTCATTTGAGAATAGATAAGAATATAAACCAAGCTATAACGTGGTTTTGAG
>VSMD01036591.1:0-14810 GCA_008750895.1 Mirza zaza
AAGAGAACCCAAAACAACAAATGCTGGGAGAGGATGCGGAGAGACAGGAACACTCCTACACTGCTGGTGGGACTGCAAATTAGTGCAGCCTTTGTGGAAAAGAATTTGGAGATACCTCAAACAGCTAAAAATAGAAATACCATTTGACCTTGCAATAGCATTGTTAGGCATCTACCCAAAAGAGCATAAGACATTCTATTATAAAGACATCTGCACCCAAATGTTTATAGCAGCACAATTCACTATTGCACAGTCATGGAAACAACCCAAGTGCCCATCAATTCATGAGTGGATAACTAAAATGTGGTATATGCTCACAATGGAATATTACTCAATCCTAAGAAATGACAGTGAGCTAGCACCATTTATGCTATCCTGGATTAAGCTTAAGCCCGTTATCCAAAGTGAGGCGACACAAGACATGGAAAATGGGCTCCACATCTACTCGCCATCAAATTGGTACTGACTGATTTAAACTTTGGTTTTCAAATAGTGGCAATGCTCACCAGAGATTCGGTATGTGGGGGGGGACCCAACCTTAGGGATGGGATGAGCATTATGGAGGGGGAGGGCATACCTCTAACCTTTCTTAGGGAGAGGCAAAGATATACAATGTAACCAAAATGCTAAAAAAAAAAAAAATCAAAAAACTTTTTAACAGGTGGTGGGCAGGCAGGTGTGGAGAGGAGGAAAGGGGTGTATGCTTCCATAACGTGTATGATGCACACCACCAGGGGATTGGTCATATCGGGGGGAGAGTGGGGGCAGGGGCAATATTTGTAACCCTAACAATATTTGTACTTCCATAATATGATGAAATAAAAGGAAAAAAAAAAAAGTAACTCAAGATGGTCAAAGATCTAAATGTAACAGCTAAAGCTATAAAACTCTTAGAAAAAAACATAGGAGTAAATTATTCATGACCAAAAATTTGGAAATGGATTCTTAGATATGACGGCAAAAGCACAAGCAACAAAAATAAATAAATAAATGGATGTCATCAAAATTATAAACTCTTGCGCATCAAAGGACACTAAAAGACAACCCACAGATGGGAGAAAGTATTTGCAAGTCATACATCTGATAAGGTGCTTATGTCTAGAATACATAAAGAATTTTCATAACTCAATAATAAAAAGACAACCCAATTCAAAAACAGACAAAGGATCTGAATAGGAATTCTCCAAAGAAGATACACAAATGGCTAATAAGCACATGAAATTATATGCATCATCAGAGAACTGCAAGTCAAATCAATAAGGAGATACCATTTCACACCCATTATCATAACTAGAAACAAAAAGTCAAATCTTAACAAGTGTTGACAAGGTGAAAAAATTGGTAGCCTCATACACTGCTGGGGGAAATATAAAATGGAGCATATGCTTTTTGTAAAACATCTGGCAGTTCCTCAAATGGCTAAATATAGAATTATCATATAACCTAGCAATTCCACTCCTAGGTATGTACCAAAGAAAAAATAAAACATGTGGTCACATCAAAACTTGTACATGAATGTTTATAGCAGCATTATTCATACTAGCCAAACAGAAACAACCCAAATGTCCATCAACTGATGTATGGCTAAACAAAATATGTTATGTCAGTACAATGGAATGTTATTTGGCAAAAAAGAGAATGAAGTATTGACACATGCTACAATGTGGATGGATCTTGCAAATATCATATTAAGTAAAAGAAGCCAGTCACAAAAGACTATATATTGTATGATGCCATTTATGTGAAATGTCCAGAACAAGTAAATCTACAGAGACAGAAAGCAGATTAGTGGCTGCTAAGGGTTGTGGGGAAAGTGAAAAAAGGGGTGATAGCAAAAGGGTACAGGGTTTCTTCTTGAGGTGATGAAAATATTCTAAAATTGACTATGGCGATGGTTACACATATCTATGAACATACTAAAAACCTAGTAAACACTGTGTTTACTCATATAGCATGTGAGTTATAGCTCAAAACTGTTTAAAAAAATAACAACAGAAAATGTCAGAGTATGGCTAATAAAACATTAACTGTCAGCATCCACACTGTGTATCGAAGCTTATATTCCACTATCTCCCAATAATTATCTCTTACTGAAGTCAAGTGAGCCTAGCAAATTTCTGCTAGAAAAGCCACATTGAGTCGTAACTGTAATGATTTGTATTAATACACATCCTCCTTCCCAGAGCTCGCACTCCTCCTTCTGCCTAACCTCCACTTAAGATATGATTGAGAGCAGCTGATAAATGCTTTGAAAAATGTCATCTTAAATTCTGCCTTATCCCTTTAGTCTATAATTTTCACTGAACTCCTAACACATTAACTATATTTGACATGTAATTTTATACAGCCATCAAAGGTGAGGACTTTCCTTTTCATGTAAAACCTACGTTCCTAAAGGCATTTGCCTTCTACTGCCTTTGAATTTCTTTTAGAAAGGCACTGTAAATATGATTGTTGAGTGGATCAATATGAAATACCACTATTAATGAATTAGTTGTTGAACGCCTACTATTAATACATGCTTCAGCACAGGAAGAGAAAGGAATAGTAGATATCAATTTGAGTAGAGATTTAAGCCTCAGCCATCAGGCAATTAAAAACAAAATAAAATTCCCTTGTTGCCCATCTGCCAGATTTTCACCTGGATAGATCCAATTTTGCATGTCTCTCTTTATGATCCATGGCTCTTCTCCTTGTTCCAACTTGGAGATGACATCTGGTTTGGAAACCGGATACCCTATTATAAAGCATAAAGGAATTGGGTTGACTACACTGAAGAGAGAAAAGAAAGCACAGTTTCAGAAGCCCACGCTAAAGCTGTCCTGGTGGCCCTCAGCAAAGTAATGAGCTTCACTAGAGAGGGGAAAGAGAGCACAAAGTGATTACATGTCAGGAGCCACCCAATTCAAACAAATGAGAAGGGACAAGCACTGGATTGGACAACTCTTGAGTTATTTATCAGGGAAGCCATCCTTACCCATTGAGACAAGGTGGCTGTAGATCTCCAACATCACATCCCTGTACAGGGTCCTCTGAGCAGGGTCCAGTTGCTGCCACTCCTCCTGGGTGAAGTCCACAGAAACATCTTCAAACAACACTGGACCCTATAACAGACTGTTGCTGTTCAATCTGAAGTGATCATTCTCATTATCTCTATGATAGTATGCAAAACCATGGGGCCAGTTTTACATTATGTCTTTTGAGAAAAATAATGTATAGCAAAAAAAACAGTCAGACACATCAGGAGAACATAAGAGCAAAAAGAGATCTAATCACAAACGGGAATTTGTCACTTCTAATAAGTAAATCATTCAACAAAGGGTATTGTCAAAATTGGACAGCCAATCATGAAAAGCTGAGACATTACATTTTAAAAACAATAGAATCAGTCATTTCCAGATGGAAAAAAAATCTAAACATCACAAATTATTATACGGATACCCCAAGAGTAAGGAGGAAGCTAAAGTCCCTTTCATTTTATCATTTTTACCTTTCTATATTGTTTAAAATATTTACACCAAGTATACATAATTTGGGTGAGAAAAAAATAGTAAAGATGACTTTATAAATTAAAGAGCAGAGAAAGAAATGGTCTTCAGTTGGGGAATAGACCCACAAACCCTGAGACCATAGCAAAAGCTATGGAGAATCAGAGACCTGCTCTACAAGCCTTTGCCAATGAATTATAACTAAAGAACTATCTGTTTGAGTGAAATATTTACTTTGGAGACCAATGAACACTCATCAGTCCATCTGACTTAGGTGTTGCCCCTGGATAAACTGCACCACAGGGAGTCTTTAGTTCCCTACAGAATAACACTTAGGCAGTTCGGCTTTAACATTACGACAGCTGCCCTCTAAAAGAAATATTTTAAGACACAACCACAAAAACATTACTGATACACTTACACAGGAGTATAGGTAAGGACATCACCTATAGAAGGACCCCCCCCAAAATAAATTTCTTTTATTCCTAATGGAAAGAAATATGTTCTTCTCATTAAAAATTCAGCTGATTTCTCTTTGTGGAGAATGTAAACGTGTATATCATATCCGCTACCTCTCCACAGTGGCTGCTAGAAAGATCAGACAAATGTAAGCTTTAGGCTGGTTGCGGTGGCTCACACCTGCAATCCTAGCACTCTGGGAGGCCGAGGTGGGAGGATCTACTAAAAAAATAGAAAGAAATTAGCTGGACTACTAAAAATATATAGAAAAAATTAGCCAGGCATGGTGGCACATGCCTGTAGTCCCAGTTACTTGGGAGGCTGAGGCAGGACGATCGCCTGAGCCCAGGAGTTTGAGGTTGCTGTGAGCTAGGCTGATGCCACGGCACTCTAGCCTGGGCAACAGAGTGAGACTCTGTCTCAAAAAAAAAAAATTTATGCTTTAATTTATATACTTACATAAAATACAGTAATACAAATATAATATACTATGTATGAAACAAATGTATATAAATAAATTTGTACTCTAGTTTAATAGTGGTTTATATGATTTAAAGCCACATAATCTGCATGTTAAATAGCAGCTCTTTCCAAGTTTTTATCTTTTGTTCTCTCTGTTTTCCTAATCTTAATTTTTACCTTTCTGTACTTTTCCATTTGATTGTATAGAAACCAAGTACAAAACAAACAAGCAGCTCACCTGAGACTTGATCATTTTCCACTTCTTTTCCAATAGAGCAGAGGTCTCAGGAATCAGGACTGGGAGACAGAATGAAGTTTCCAAGGCCCAGAAGTGACATTCACCAGTTGAGAAACAACCATCACCAAAAGCCAGGTGGACAGGCCATTCTGTGGGAGAAGGTCGTTTGAGCCTTACAGAAGCAACAGCAAACACCATGTGAAGGAGGCATCAACCTTTAGTCCTTTTGTGACTATAGCAGGATCACACAGAACTTGGACAAGGTGTATTTTTAATTGGAGAAATGCAAAGATATGTTTCCTGTGGATTTACAAACTATTGTTCCCCTTTGAATCAGCAATTCTATTCTATCTGAAGTTCTATTTGTAGAACTCTATCTTAAGACAAATAATCATGGATGTCATGGATGTAAATATATATATGTAAAGATTTAACTGCTGATGGAGCAGTTTGCTGCCAATAAGAATAGGAATGATCAAGTGGAAAACTACCATTCCCATATTCTTTTCACTGAAGCAGCCTACAAAATCCTAAAAGCTCTGTTATGGATTGAATATCCCTTCAAAATTCAAATGTTGAAATTCTAACTCCCAATGTGATGGTACTAAGAGGTGGGGTCTTTGGGAGGTAATTAGAGCACTCATGAATGGGATTAGTACCTTTATAAGAGGAGACAGGAGAAAGAGGATTTGTTTTTGGCTATCTGAGGACACAATGAAAAGCCTACAAACCAGGAACAGTTCCCTCACCAGACACTGGACTTGCTGGTACCTTGATCTTGAACTTCCCTGCCTCCAGAACTGTGTGAAATAAATATTTGTTGTTTAAGCCACCCTATCTGTGGTATTCTTTTATAGCAGCCCAAACTGACTAAGATAAGCTCTTTACCCCAACCCAGCAAATTCTCTTGCCAAGTCAATATTTATGGAATAAAACTGTTGATTTTTAAGATTTTTTTGTTTAAATTTTTATTGGTGATTTTCAACAGTGCAGTTGTCTGTTTAAAAAATAATGATAGGTTAGAACCACTGATAAGCCAGAATATACCACAATTTAGGAAGGTACTTAGCTGGTAAACTCTTCTCAGTGTGGGATGGGTCAGGCAGGCAGGGCTGAACTCATTCAGAGGAACTGAGGGATCCCATGATAGGGAAATTATTCATATGTGATATCCCAGGGTTTGTCAAAATAAACCTGGAAGGAAACAATCAAATAGTCAAGCTTGTGTCTGGACACCAAACCCTGCATCAAGTAAACAGCAAGTGTGCAATAAATATTTGTTAAGTAGAAGGTAGAACGATTTCAATAAATTTAGTAAGAAGCAGGGCTGAAACTACATCTTTCATGATGAGAAATGGAAAATGCAGCTCCTGACATCTGAGAGCTGGCCTAGCACTTTCCTATTTAACATAAACAGTTACACAGAACATCAACATCAGATGAGGCCACTCTGTGACCAGGATAGATCAACGCAAAAATGAGACCATTCTGAAATTATGTCTGAACACAGACAAAACATCAACACTGTTCAGTCAACAAAGTACCAAGCACCCCCACTCTCCCTCCCATCTGCTACTTGCTTTACCTACTGCAGCTTTAGCTTCAGTCCAGTTTTTTCCTCATTCTAAATAAGATTTATTAATATACCCTGCTTTTTGAATAAAAATCACTGGATTACCCTGCTTCCTGACAGCATCCAATCCAGAGGAAGTCCCACTTCCTTAACTGCTCCCTAAAATCACATAACACAACACAAACTCTATAAGAAGTACTTTCTCACACCCTCTTACTGATAGATATGCACCCAAGTTCCCAATGGTGTGCAAGAGTAATAAACCTAACCTATTCAGCTACAGGGTGTTCCTGGTGGCCTTTGGCTACAGGGAATTGACAATAATAATCCCATTCCTTTATGTTTGTTTGGTCCCACATGTTTGTATGTTTGTTTCCCTCCCATCGCCCCTGGAAGGATGTTTTCTTCCAGGGGCGATGATGACTTGGGAAAACTCCTGAAGGGCTTCAACTAGAGGGTGGACCTGCAGAGATTGTAAAGTGAGGCTGCCCTAGTAAACTGGAACTGAACTTTATCAGCCCCTGGCCGCATAAATGAGTCTTACAAATCACTGAATTGCCAGGTCCAGAAATCACAAACCCTACAGAGCACATTCATCCTGTCAACAGAAAAAAAAAAAGCCAAACTCTGTAAAATAATTTTAAAGAGATTTACTCTGAGCCAAATTTGAGGCTCCATTATGACTCGGAGCCATGCTCAAGAAGCCTTGAGCAAGTGGGCTCCCTGCGGTCGGGTAACAGTTTGGTTTTACATATTTTAGGGAGACAGGGGTTATAGGTAAAGTCATAAACCAATATGTGGGAGGCATATATAATTTAATTTGTTAGGGCGTTCCCTATGGGGTCACTCACGCCTCGGGGAATCGCCCCAGGTAAATCCCACTCAGGATCCCGGTCACCCAGGGCTGCCAAGGCTGGGAGGAGTAAGACGCCCTTCTCTTCAGAGCTGAGGAACTCAGTCTCTCATTTATCTAAAAATAAGACAGTTCAGTTTCATCTTTCAAAAATGCACAGAAAAGCCAATTGAGATTAATTTTAGGATAAAAAGACAATGGGGAAGACCATTTAGAATGCACCTCCAAATCTAAGTTAGGATCCCAAACAACAATTCCTAGGAAAAGAACCAGCTCAGAGTAAACCAAGACCATCAACCAAAAACAGGAGGTCCGGAGCTCAGGAGGACTTACCCTCTGCCAAAGGAGAAGCTTTCAGGACATGCGAGTACCTGGCACCGAGTTCGGGCTGCTCCTTCGGCAGTCCTGAGTCTTCTCTGAGCCCCACGTCTGGGCACCAATCTTGTCAACGAAAAAAATAAAAGCCAAACTCTGTAAAATAATTTTAAAGAGATTTACTCGGAGCCAAATTTGAGGATCATGACCCAGAGTCACACTCGAGAAGCCTTGAGCAAGTGGACTCGCTACGGTTGGGTTACAGGTTGGTTTTATACATTTTAGGGAGACAAGGGTTACAGGTAAAGTCATAAATCAATACGGGAGGCATACATTGGTTTGGTCCGAAAAGGTGGGCCATCTAGAAGTGGTGGCTTACAGGTTATAGGTGGGTTTAAAGATTCTTTGGCTTGTAATTGGATAAAGACAGGAAGCTTTGTCTAGAGGTTTGGAATGTTGCCACAGAAGGAGTTGTTTATCAGATAAGCCACTGTACATAGATTTGCTGTGTAAATTGAGGACCTACAGGTTTGTCTTGCATACCCTTAGGCCTGTTAATGGGTTACAAAGGATGTCTCCAAGAAGGGAAACTCCCACTAAATTGTCCCCCAGACAATTTAGTTTTAGGATATTCCTTTGGCCAGGACGCATCCATTCAGACAGCCGGTGGCCGGGGTGAGCCTTAAAATTTTATTTTAGCTCACAATCCCCACTCCCATCACAGCACTGGCCCACACGGATACCCCCACACTCAGCCTGCAGACCCTCCATCTCTGACCCACAGATCATAATGCTCTCCCTATTACTGATCCCCACATGTCCTCAACACTCATCCCAGAAACTTCCCATCACTGACCTCACGGACCTCCAATACCAATCCCAGACTGCCCTACGACTCAACCCGTAAGTCCCGCTTCTGGCCCTCCAGAGCTCGATGATCAGGTCCCGAAACGCCCATCACACCCTAACGGGGACGGCTGTCACATCCGTATTCGCGAACTACCCTACTCCTAAGTTGCTGAGCAAAGCGCCCGGCTCCCGAGGCTGCGCTGTTCCTTACGGGGCGGTTCTGCGCATTCCGCTGCTTGGGCAGCTTTGTTCAGGAGGGCAATATGGCTACCCCCTTGCGCGGTTTCCTACGGGAGCCGCCATCTTGAGAGCCCGCTCGGTTCCGTACATGCAGAGGCATTCGGCAGGTTCAGAGCCCCAGACTGGGCTGTACCACCGTGGCAGCGAAGGGAGGGGAGATGGTGGAAAGGAGGCCTAAGACACAAACCAGTAAGGTGCACACTTTTGAAGGGGGGTTGGAGAAGTTAAAATGATATAGTCCTCTATTGGAAGGATGCTTTGGTGAAGGAGGAGGAATTTGGAATGGTACAGTGTTTCCGTTGGGGATTCAATTTAAATGGTACAGTCCTCTCCCGGGCGGTTCCAGTGTGGGAGACGGGGCTGGGAGAGCCCACTTGTGGAGGGGCTATGTTAATAACAGTGAAGCGGGAAGATACTGTACTGTACAATCGTACATTGTGGGAGCCGACTGAAAAAAAAAAAAAACAGGAAGAAAATTGAGTGACAGGAAAGAGGAGACAGGCATAAAATAAAAGAGAAAGTGAGGAAATGAGGAGAGACTACCGGGCAAAAACATGCAATACGTTAAGAACAGACAATGGGAAACTAAGGGACTAGGCGTGAGAGACTGGGGACAGGGGCGAGGCGCAATGAAGGAGAGCGGAGAATGCGGGAGATGGGGCGCCTGAAAAGAGGAGGACGCTGATGGAATGGCAGGGGGAGCCTGCGGTCGGGTGACCCACCGTCCCGGTTTGCCTGAAACTGTCCCAACATTAGCAGTGGAAGTCCTGTGTGCCAGGAAATACCTCCCTGAGACTTCTGAATTCCTGGATTTCCGGGATGAGTGGGAAAAGTTAGAGGGAAAGTACAAAACCCATGCGGTGGCCCAAAAAGTAAGGCTGAAGGCAACAGTTTGTATTGTCCAGTGGATAAGGCATAGATTTTTGTGCCTTCCATAGTCGCTGTTGCTGTTGTTTCCCCTGACGCCAGATGTTGGCGCCCGTGGTTTGCAGTTTACCATAATGGATTATCCATCGCTGCGTCACTGCGGAGTGTTGGGCTGTAAGTGTGTGACTTATGTGCATTGCAATCGTAAGCATTAACAATCACTTTGACGTTGTGGTTAACTGTTGGGCTTTGTACCGATTATAATGCTAGTTTCGTTTTTGACATTGTAAATATTCTGACTATGTTTCCTAAGAGTTCAGGTAATAAAAATGGATATGATTATAATACCAACGCCAGCATGATCCAGACATCCAGGAAAGGCGCTTATTTTAATGACAACTGTAAAGATATGCAAGTGAATTAGAGAGGTAAATAACTAAAACAGAGCATACTGCACAATATACAAAAAAGAATTTGGGATTGGGCATAGTGATGAAGGGGATGTCAAAGCAGCGATAGAGACTGAATCTTACAAGTCTGGGATCAGACAGGCAAATACTTCAAATAAATAAAGAATTTTCCTCTCCCCCAAAGACACCAGTGCTGAGTTGAAAATAGTGGCTGCTGAATTAACTTTGGCAGATCACACAAATTTATTCTGACATAGTTCCTTTCATTGCTATAACAAACTGAATAGAGTAACATTTCCTAATTCAGATGTTACAACTAAAATGTCCTGAACAAAAGGAGAAATTTTGATCACAAATGTCTTGGCCTCTTACAGTATAGAGGCAATCCTGCTTTCAACATTGTATCAAGTCTTCTTATAATGTTTTTGTCTGGCTTTGGTATCAGCATAATACTGGCCTCATATTAATAGAATGAACTAGGAAGTATTCCTTCCACTTTAATTTCTTGGAAGTTTGAGAAGTGTTGGTATTAGTTCTTTAAATGTTTGTTAGAATTCACCAGTGAAGCCATCAGCTCCAGAGCTTTTCTCTTTTTAAAAATTTCATTTTATTTATAATTGATAAATAATTATATATATTTATGGGGTACAATGTCATGTTATGATACATGTATACATTGTGGAATGATTGAATCAGGTTAAATAATATATCCATAACCTCACAGACTTATCATTTCTTTGTAGTGAGAACATTTAAAATCTACTCTTTAGCAATAGAGCTGTTATATGATAATAGCTGTTGTATGATAATCCAACAACACAACTCAATGTCCTAAAACAATAAGTGTTTGTGATTAACATTATCATTATTATTTATGTGACTATGGGTTAGCTATGAGTCAGCTGACCTCAACTGGTCTCACCCATGTATCAGCAGGTTGGTTGGGAGCTCCACTCTAGTCTGGCCTTGAAGGAAAATGTTAGCAGGGTCAGCTGTAGCATGTGTCTCTCATCTTCCTCATGGAACCAGGGGGCTATACATATTTTCATGGTGATGCTAAAATTACAAAAATGGAAGCACACAAATCTTATGGAGAAATGGAAATTTAAGCTCCCCACTAGTTCTCCACTGTTAGGGCAGAGTTTCCATGTCAGAAGAAGCAAGTCAAGAAGACCAAAGGCTACCACCCCCAATCAGTGCTCTGCTAGTAAGGCAGAGGTGTCATGCCAGAGAAGGAGGCTACTGTCCCCATCTCCAAAGAACTGGCATAGAGGTTTTGCCCAGAGAGAGAGAAGTAGGTTATAAGAACAGAGAAGAGCTTTATTTGGACTTTATTTGGAACAGAGAGTGGGGAAGTTCAAGCATAAGGGCATTTTCAAACACAATGGAAATTTTAATTGTAAGTAATTAAGAGGAAACTGGTAGTTTTATGAGAGCAACAACCTAAACTATAACACTTATAGAAGGTTACAAGAAGGATAAGGGAAAAAAACATCTAAGAGGAGCCCTCTTGGAATCAGAACAAACCTCAAAAACTAACCTCAAGACTATACCTGCAAGGGCCTTCATTTAGTTACATCAGACTATGGAGCACTTTATGCTTGTGGTAATTGTCCAAAACAATAGAGCAATCAGCTAGCAATTAGTGGAGGCCAAGAGATAGGTGTGATACCAACAGAAGCAGACAGCTTAACAGAGAGATCAGGGAAAGAGATAGCCAAAGAGAGCCATGTTAAAGTCATTGTCATCCCAGGGTGACGATGTCCATGCCCAAGGCTGCACCCTTTATGAAGTCACAGGACTGGAGAAGAGACTGTATATTACAGGAAAATACACTAATTAAAATAGTCCAGCCAAGACATTAAAAAATATGTACAAGCAAAGTATGACAACAAGCCTTGCTACAACAAGCAGCCAGGTCCAGGGAAGAGAATCAGTATCCACACTACTATAATATATTATCTATGGTTAGCTTTTATAATGCTTAAGTCAGGGAGGGCCATTAGTGCGCCCATCACCTGAATAGTGTTCATTGTACCTGTTAGGTTTTTGTCCCTCCCCTCCACTCCCTCCCCCTTCTTGATTTCCAATGATTTTTACTTCTCTTTGTGCCTGTGTGTGCCCATTGATTAGTTCCAAATTATTAGAGAATACATGTGGTATTTATTTTTTCATTCCTAGGATACCTCTGATAATGGTCTTCAGTTCCATCCAATTGCTACACAGGACATTAATTCATTCCTTTTTAGGCAGAGTAGTACTCCATGGTATATATACCACGTTTTTTAAAATTCACTCATGAACTGATGGACACTTAGGTTGCTTCCACATCTTTGCAATTGTGAATTGTGCTGCAATAAACATTAGAGTGCAGGTGTCTTTTTGACAAAGTGACTTAACTTTGGGTAGATACCCAGTAGTATTGGGTACTATATTGACCCAGGATTGCTGGGTCAAATGGTAAGCCCATAGTTATTTATTTGACGAATCTGCAAACTGTTGTCCATAGAGCTTGTCGTGGGTGTCTGGGCTGCGGGTATTTGCTCCAACTAGGTCCAGATGTAATGGCCGCTCAGGGATAGGGGGTCCCTGGCAGAGCATTGGACCTCGAGGCTGTTCCGCGTTCCCAGAGGCGCTGGTGAAGACTCAGGGTGGGGTTTCGGGGTCCAGGCACAGCGCTGGAATCTTGGGGGCAGCACTGCAGGCCTATTGGGAGCTCTGGTGCCACAGGGGCGGAGCCTCGGGCTCTGGCGCGGCAGGAACCCCAGAGTCGGAACTGGGGACCGCAGAGGCAGAGCCGCCTGGGCAGCGGGCTGTTCTGGCTGCATGGGCACTGCGGACACTGAGCTACGTGGGCAGGAGTGAGTGCCAGCGGCCCCGGGACCCCGCCTAGGTCCCGCTGAGGCAGCGGCTCAAGTCTTCCCAGGTGTTCCCTGTGGCGCCCGATGCATCTCCTCTGCTCAGATCGGGCAGGGGGACACTCGGCTTCGAGTCACAGAGCATGGCATGGGGGAGAGTCTGCTCTGCGGGACGCTACGCAGCTCCCCATCAGTCCAGGGGTCTGCAGTGGGGGAGGGAGCCCCCGTCACAGCTGGGGCCACAGCGCCTGCAGGGGAAGCGTGGAGCCCGCAGGCTCCATCCTCCTGAGCTTCCCCGTGTGTGTATGCCTCCCCACAGAGCCCTTCCGTCCTGCGAATGAATCGCCCCATCACCTTCTCCTTCACTCTGAATGTCCCCATCACTTCTCCAGAGTTTTACAATCTTCCTTCCAAGAGGAGTCATCTCTAGGTAACCATCCGCCTGCAACTTTCGATCCTCTCCTTGAAAGCAGTGCACTCAGTCTGCTTCTGGTCTGCTATCTTCCCACAAGTTAGAGAAAAGGAACTCTTACACGCTGTGGGTGGGGATGTAAGTTTGCCATTATAAATGGAGGTTTCTTGATCCAGCAATCCCACTACTGGTTATTTATCTAAAGGAAAGGAAATCAGTGTATCAAAGGGATACCTGCACCCCCATGTTTACTGCAGCACTATTCACAATACACAAGATTTGGAATCATCCTAAGTGTCCATCAAATGAGTAGATAAAGAAAATGTGGGGACCGTGTGGTGGCTCATGCCCATAATCCTAGCACTCTGCGAGGCAGAGGCAGGAGGATTGCTTGAGCTCAGGAGTTCCAGATCAGCCTCTGCAAGACCCCATCTCTACTAAAAATAGAAAGAAATTAGCTGGTCAACTAAAAACAGAAAAAAACTAGCCAGGCCTGGTGGTGCAAAACTAGCCAGGCATGGTGGCACACGCTGTAGTCTCAGTTACTCAGGAGGCTGAGGCAGAAGGATTGCTTGAGCCCAGGAGTTTGAAGTGCTGTGAGCTAGACTGAAGCCACAGCACTCTAGCCTGGGCAACAGAGAGAGACTCTGTCTCAAGAAAAAAAAAAAAAAAGAAAGAAAGAAAATGTGGTATATATACATGGTGGAATACTATTCAGCCATAAAAAATGAAATCTTTTACAGCAACATGAATGGAACTGGAGGTCATTGTGTTAAGTGAAATAAGCCATGAATAGAAAGACAAATATCTCATGTTCTCACTCATATGTGGGAGCTAAAAAAGTCAGTTTCGTGGAGGTAGAAAGTAGAATGATAGTCAACCAGACGCTGAGAAGGGTATGGGGAGGAATGAAGAGAGGTTGGTTAACGGGTACTAAGATACGTTAGATAGAAAGAGTAAGTTCCAGTGTTCGATAGCACAGTAGGATGACTATAGTTAAAAGCAATATATTATGTATTTCAAAATAGCTGGAAGAGAATATTTCAAATGTTCTCAATACAAAGAAATCATAAATTTTCAAGGTGATGGATATTCTAAATACCCTGATTTGGTCATTGCATATTGTATGCATGTATCAAAATATCAAATGTACCCGATAAACATGTACAAATGTTATGCATCAATTTAAAAAAAATATTAAAGACCTGAGAAAGTCCTAAACTGTCAAAGCTTAGCTTTAAATATTTGATACATAACCCCTATATTTTTAAAAAATATTTTAATGATAATTTTATATTTTCATTTTTATGCAGGACATCATAGAGATTAAGGGTGTTTAGAGCAGGAATTGGCAAACATTGCTTTTAGGAAAAGATCAGATAAAAAAAACGTGAGCTTTGCAGGCCATATAGCCTATGTTCACAACAACTCAGCTCCACTGTCGTAGGGTAACGGCAGCCATAGACAATAGTAAATAAATGAGTGTGGCTGTGTTCCCATAACATTTTATTTATATATACTGAAATTATAATTTCATATAATCTTCGTGTGTCAAGAGGTATTATTCTGTATCAATTATATTTTTTGTTTTCTATATGTTATGATATTTTGAAATGTTGGGCAGGAGGCTTTGCTGGCTGGGGAAAGACGCCCCTCCCAGAGCTAGTTAATTCCTAACATGGTAACTTTCCTGAAAGCACTCCTCTTCTATGCAAACCAACCAATCCCAAATCCATCCCCCCAACCACCTCTTTTTATCTAACTCTCACACACCAAGCGAATATTT
>VSMD01036596.1:0-18878 GCA_008750895.1 Mirza zaza
AGGAAACTCATTCTTTTTTGCGAGGCTGGTCAAAGTACAAACAAACAAAAGAACAATGTAACACAGACTTTATGAAAGAAGTCATGATAGTATATGGTTATAAATAAAAACTGATTTGCAAAGTGAACCTGAGGACTAGAGAGGAGAATTAAAGGAACTTCAGACAAGGGAAACAGCAATGAGTGAAGACACAAGATGTGCTGATCATGGTGTGTTACAGGTTCATCACACAGTCATGAATAACACATAACTACGGGTGCAGAAAAAGATAAATGACTGGAAGTTAATGGGCTAAGCATGCCTCTTGGGGCTTTAGAAGAAAACAGCAAAATAAACCTAAAGAAGATAAAGGGAAGAAAATGATAAATACAAACATATAAAATAATGAAACAAATGAGAAAGAAAAATATCCCAAAGGTCAACAAAACAAAAAGTTCTTTTTTGAAGGACTAATACACTTTATAATAATCTGGTGAGACTTATCAGGAAAAAAAAAAAAAGAACATACTTAAAACAACCATCTCAGGAATGACATCTCAGGCTGACATCACAACAGATGCTCTAGAGATTCAAAGAAAATTGTTAAAAATATTACAAATGTGTAGGCTATATTCCATCCTCTTCTGGGTACTTAAGAATTTCTCTGCTACAGCACAATTCATAATCGCAAGGCTGTGGAAACAGCCCAAGTGCCCATCAATCCAAGAATGGATTAATAAAATGTGGTATATGTATACCATGGAGTACTATTCAGCTCTAAGAAACAATGGTGATATAGCACATCTTATATTTTCCTGGTTAGAGCTGGAACCCATGCTACTAAGTGAAGTATCCCAAGAATGGAAAAACAAGCACCACATATATTCACCAGCAAACTGGTATTAACTGAGCAGCACCTAAGTGGACACATAGGTACTGCAGTAATAGGGTATTGGGCAGGGGGGAGGGAGGAGGGGGGCGGGTATATACATACATAATGAGTGAGATGTGCACCATCTGGGGGATGGTCGTGCTGGAAACTCAGACTTGTGGGGGGAGGGGGGAAAGGGCATTTATTGAAACCTTAAAATCTGTACCCCCATAATATGCTAAAATAAAAATAAAAGGAACTCTGTATCCAATAAGCAGGCACTCCCCATTCCCTCTTATCCCCAGCCCCTGGCAACCATTAATCAGCTTTCTTTCTCAATGGATTCACCTATTCTGTAAATTTCATATAAATGGAATCGTGTAATAAAAAAAAAAAAAGAATTTCTCTGCTACAGTTCACTATATCATCAATTTTCTTTCTACTGGATTATAACCATCAACACACAAATATACTGTTGTTTCTCTGATCTTAAGAAAAAATAATTCCTTGTTTTTCTTCCAGTGTCAGCTCTCACCTCATTTCTCTGCTCCATTTTGCAGCAAAATACCTTAAAATAGTTGCCCGTACTCTCTGTCTGCAATTCCTCTCCTCTCGTTGTCTCATAAATACATCTCAATCAGGCATTCTCCCCATTTTCCCAACCTACTATCGATCCTGCTTTTGTCAAAGCAACCGGTAATCTCCACGTTTCCAGATGCAGTGGGCATTTCCCACTGCAGCCGTACCAGCGTTTGACATGCATGGTCATGCCTTCTTCATAACACACTGTCTTCACTTGGCTTCCAGGTACCACGTTCACTTGGTTCTCAGCCCATGTCACTGGAGCTACCTGCTCAGTTTCTTTTGCTGCTTCCTCATCTCTTCTCATAACTCTTTGCATCAAAGAGCCCCAGGGCTCCGTTCCTGGTCCTCTTCTCTCTCTCTATCCACTCCTTGGGGCTCTCAGCCAGTCCCATCCTTTTAAATTCTCCTCCCAGACCGCTCTTCTAAACTCCAAGCTTGTAATAAATTATCCAACAGCATAACTTATACCTCTACTTGGGCATTAGACTAGCACAACTGAGTTCCCACACAATCTTTTTTCCTGAAACCTTCACCCTATCCCTGTCTAACCAATGTGGGGGAAAGGAGGTGAAAAAGGTAAAACAGTAAACACTTAAAAGAAGAACTACCATGTGGATTGTTAAGGGAGATAGAGTGAGGCAACTTCGACATCAGATACACGAATCTACAAGCTTTCTGTGACCTAGGGTCGTACTCGACGATCTTGATCCTATTTTGTCTCACCTTATTTCTTATAAACCTTCATTAGTTTTCAAATATGCTCCACCCACACAGTTCCATTTCTGTTCTCCAAATAAACTAAGCAAGGGATGGTCCCTGTGGACTTAAGGCCACATGTGGTCTTCTAGGTCCTTTAAGTGTAACCTCTGACTGAATCCAAATTTTACAGAAAAGAATCCTAGATTTCTTTTTAACATAAAATAAAAATATAAAAGATGAAAAAAGTATTAATAAAAATAAAAGAATTGTATTAAAATAGAAGGTTCCCCACCCCTTATTTTTGGTATGGTCAGATTTTCTTCACTTCACGTAAGTTGTGTGAGAATTAAGAAATGTTTCTGCCATTTTCACTGTTCTATTATTAGTACAAAAATGACTGGTAAATAGACACTCAGGAGTATTTGTTGAAGATCCCCATAAAGAAGTAAAGTAATGAAGAAATTAAAGTACTTAGTACATATATTTTTTCATCCCCTTTTGTTTTATTTGATATTTACCAAAGTTCTTTTTGGAACTCTAAATTAGACATGCCCTAAAATTATAAGGAAAAAAGGGTTTTATTCTTTTTTAAATTTAATTTAATTTAATTTAATTTTTATTTTGGGGTATTATGAGGGTACAAATATTTTGGTTATATTGTATGTCTTTGCCTCACTCAAGTGAGGGTTAGAGGCATGCCCTTCCCCTCTACAATGTTCACTGTGTCCCTTAGTTGTGAGTTTATCCCCCAGGTTTTTTCTTAATATATGAGCTACTGGTTAAAGAAAGAGAGTGAACATGAGGGTCAGAATGGGGGAGCAATGGCTCTATCCTCTTTTGAGGAAGCTTCTAGCAGAAGAAACTGGATCCTTTTCCAGCATGTTTCCCCATATATTTAATAGAAATGCTCATACAAGAATTGTTCTGTTACTTAAGAGTGTGTATGGTTTAATACTCCATCCATTGACTAATTATCTCACTGGATCTCTCCCACTGCAGTAAGAAGTGGTGTGCCTTCCTATGAGATGCAATGTCTCGGTTGGTCTGGTGTCTGCAGAAAAAACGTCTGCAAAGCAACAGAAGACGAACTTGGCACCTGCAAAAGAAGGTGGAAATGCTGTAGAATGTGGTGGATTCTTCAACCAATTCCAACACCACCTATGCTTTCAGATTATTACCCCCCAAAGAAGCCTAAGTTGAAATTAAACTAGGAAAAGCATCCAAAGGAAAGTTTTTGTACCTAAAAACCTTAGAATATATACATATTAAACACTTCCAGCTTCATAACCAGCTTCTATTTTCCCTTGTAAATTAAAATAAACAAATATTAATTTTAAATATACCCAGATTCGATTTCTTTGTGACTCATTTGCAGATCTAAACTGTATCTTTAAAAGTGAGAGATCCCACATATTTTTTAAAAGGAGCCTTTTTCAAATTATCACAGAAAAACCAAAAGATTAACAAAAAAGTTGTGAAGATGAAGATATTAACAGAATTGTGGTTATTAGAAGGTGGGAAGGGAAGGGGAGAAAAGGGGAAGAAAAGGAGAGCTTGGGTAATGGATACAATATTACAGCTAGACAGGAGGAATATATTTTAGTGTTCTACACTAGAGGGTGACTATAGCTAACACTGTTGTATGTTTCCAGTGGCTAGATGGGAGGATTTTGAATGTTCCCAACACAAAAAAATGATAAATGTTTGAGGTGATGGATATGCTAATTACCCCATTTGTATACATGTATCTAAGTATACATTGTATAAATGTATCAGAATATCACTCTGTATCCCATAAATATGTACAATTATTATATGTCAATTAAAAAACTAAAAACTGAAAAATTTTGAAAAGACAATGAAGGTTGAATTTCAGACATGAAAAGAGATCTCTGATGGCATCTTTTTAGCTTTTAAAGCACAATGCAGGTAAATTAAAAGATGATGATACCATTATGATAGACTGTAAAGGTCACAGAGGTGTTTCAATACTGGTTCAATATCTAGAAGGTGGACATTAAGTAACTGAGCATAATATAATATCCATGGTTTTAAAAATCTCCAAAATTGGCTGGGTGTGGTGGCTTATACCTGTAATCCTAGCACTCTGGGAGGCCAAGGCAGGAGGATCACTCAAGGTCAGGAGTTCAACACCAGCCTGGGCAAAAGTGAGACCCCTGTCTCTACTAAAAATAGAAATAAATGAGCTGGACAACTAAAAATATATAGAAAAAATTAGCCAGGTGTGGCAGCACATGCCTGTAGTCCCAGCCACTTGGGAGGCTGAGGCAGGAGGATCGCTTGAGACCAGGAGCTTGAGGCTGCTGTGAGCTTGGCTGACACCATGGCACTCTAGCTCAGGCAATAGAGCAAGACTCTGTCTCTAAAAAAAAAAAAAACCCTCCAGAAGATGAATGAAAATAAATAGAGTAAAAATTAAATATATTATTTTCTCATTTAAATACTAAAGATTTCATACTAGTTGTGAATAAAGTAAAACAAAATCAAACTCTATGTTGTTTTAAGATAAAGAAGGAAGGATATAGAACATTTGAAATTAAAGATTTGGAAGATGTTATACTATGCCAAGCTAGCTAAAAGAATGATGAGTTAGAATTTACATCTAGTAAAATTCATTGTTCGTAGACATACATTTCAACAAATTTTGACAAATGTGTATAGAAATGGAGCCACCAAAATAATCAAAACATTTTCATCTTCCCACAAAGCTCCCTTATGCTCCTTTGAGGTCAATCCCTCCCCACTCCACCAAGTGCCAGATAGCATTGATCTGCTCTTTCTCTCAATTTTTGCCTTTTCCATAATGTCATATAAATGGAATCCTACATTATATAACATTTTAAAATATTTTCATGTGTTTATTAGCCATCTGTACACATTCCTTGGTAAAATGTCTGTTCAACTCTTTTGCCTATTTTTAGTTGGGCTGTTTATCCTCTTATTGTTTTTTATTATTATTATTTCAGGATATTACAGGGGTACAAATGATTTGGTCACATAAATTGCTTTTATACCTGCCCATCCCCCAGAGAGTGTGCATTGTACCCGTTAGGTGGGATTTTACCCATCCCTTCCTCCCCTCCCACTTGCTTGATTTCCAATTAATGTTATTTCCATATATGCACATGAGTGTTGATTAATTAGTTCCAATTTAATGGTGTGTACATGTGGTATTTGTTTTTCCACTCTTGTGATACTTCACTTAGAAGAATGGTCTCCCAATTCCATCCAGGATAATACAAGAGGTATTAGTTCACCATAGTTTTTGTGGCTGAGTGGTACTTCATGGTATACACAGACCACATTTTATTAATCCACTCATATATTGATGGACACTTGGGTCGTTTCCACATCTTTGCAATTGTGAATTGTGCTGTTATAAACAGTTGAGTTCAGGTAGGTGTCTTTTTGATAGAATGTCTTTTTTTCCTTTGGGTAAATACCCAGTAGTGGGATTGGTGGATCAAATGGTAGTTCTGCTTAGTTCTTTAAGGTATCTTTACACTGCTTTCTGTAGAGGTTGTACTAGCTTACAATCCCACCAGCAGTGTATCAGTGTTCCTACTCTCCACATAAATGCCAACATTTGTTGTTTTGGGACTTTTTGATAAAAGCCATTCACACTGGAGTAAAATGATCTCTCATTCTGGTTTTCGATTTGCATTTCCCTGGTGATTAGAGATGTTGAGCATTTTTCATGTATTCATTGGCCATTAGTCTATCTTCTTTTGAAAAGTTTCTGTTCATGTCTTTTGCTCACTTTCTAATGGGATTGTGTGACTTGTTCTTGCTGATTTGCTTGAGTTCTTTGTAGATTCTAGTTATCATCCCTTTATCGGATGTATAACATGCAAATATTTTCTCCCCTTCTGTAGGCTATTTGCTCTATTGATTGTGCCCTTGGCTGTGAAGAAGCTTTTTAATTTGATCAGGTCCCATGTATTTATTTTTGCTGTTGCTGTGGTTCTTTTGGGGTCTTCTTTGTAAATTCTTTGCCTACACTGATATCTAGAAGAGTTTTTTCAACCTTTTTTCTAGAATTCTTATAGCTTCATATCTTAGATTTGAGTCTGTTATCCATAATGAATTAATTTTTGTGAGTGGTGTGAGGTGTGAATCAAGTTTCAGTCTTCTACATGTGGCTATCCAATTTTCCCAGGACCATTTATTGAATAGGAATTCTTCTCCCCAATGTATGTTTTTGTCTGCTTTGTCAAAGATCAGATGGCAATATGAAGATGGTTTTATATCTGGATTCTCTGTTCTTATCCACAAATCTATGTCTGTTTTTGTGCTATTACCATGCTGTTTCGGTTACTATAGCCTTGTAGTATAGCTTAAGGTATGGTAAAGTGATACCTCCCAATTTGTTCTTATTACTTAACATTGTTTTGTCTATTGGGGGTCTTTTCTGGTTCCATATGAAGCATACAGCTATTTTTCCTGGATCTGCAAAAAATGACGTTGGTATTTTAATAGGGATTGCATTGAATCTGTAAATCACTTTGGGTAGTATAGATATTTTAACAATGTTGACTCTGCTGACCCATGAGCATGATACGTCTTTCCATCTGTTTACATCCTCTGCAATTTCCTTCCTCAGTGTTTTGTAGTTCTCCCTGTAGAGGTCTTTCACATTCTTAGTTAAATATATTCCTAGGTATTTTATTTTATTTGTTGCTATTATGAAAGGTATTGAGTCTTTGATTTGATTCTCAGCTTGACTGTTGTTGGCATATATGAATACTATGATTCGCATACATTGATTTTGTAGCCTGAGACTTTGATGAATTTGTTTATCCATTCCAGGGGACTCTTGGCAGAATCTTTGGGGTTTTCTAGATATAAGACCATATCATCAGCCAAGAGTAATAGTTTGACCCCTTCTTTTACTATTTGGATACCCTTGATTTCCTTCTCTTGTTTGATTGCTCTGGCTAGGACTTCCAGAAAAATGTTGAATAGAAGTGGTGATAGTGGGCAACCCTATCTGGGACTGCAAACTAGCACAACCTCTATGGAAAATAGTATGAAGATACCTCAAAGTACTAAAAGAGGACCTACCATTTGATCCAGCAATCCCACTATTGGCTATTTACCCAAAGGAAAAAAAGTCATGTACTTGAATGTTTATTGCAGCACAATTAACAATCACAAAGATGTGGAAACAATCAAAGTGCCATCAATAATAGATTAATAAAATGCAGTATATGTACACTATGGATTAATAGTGGATTAATAAAATGTGGTATATGTATAGTATGGAGTACTATCCAGCCATAAAAAATGGTGAACCTTTTGTATGTTACCTTTTGTAACAACCTGGATGGAACTGGAGACCATTCTTCTAAGTGAATTGCAAGAATGAAAAAATAAATACCACATGTACTCACTATTAAATTGGAACTAATCGACCAACACCCACATGGGCATATGATAATAAAACTCAGCAAAAACCAAGCATGTGGGAAGGGGGAAGAGGGGACAGGCAATTTCGCACCTAACAGGTACTATGCACACTATCTTGGTGATGGGCACACTTATAACGTTGACTCAAACTGTACAAAAGCAAATCATGTAACCAAAACATTTGTACCCCCATAATACTCTGAAATTAAAAAATAAAAAAGTATATATAATTTTTCAAAATAGGATGATACATTTGAAAGTTTACCAATTAAAAATATATCAATTAAGGGAAATATGCCATTAAGCAATTGATCAGTAGGCAAATTAGTTTTAGGTAAATTTGAATTATGGTCAATTGATTCTTAGAACTCACGAAAATCAGCAAGAAAAAATCAAATAACCCTATTAAAAAGTGGGCAAAGGACTTGAACAGAAACTTTTCTAAAGAAGACAGAAGAATGGCCAATAAACATATGAAAAAATGCTCACCATCTCTAATCATCAGGGAAATGCAAATCAAAACCACAATGAGGTATCACTTAAGTCCAGTGAGAATGGCCTTTATCAAAAAGTCTCCAAACAATAGATGCTGGCGTGGATGCGGAGAGAGGGGAACACTCCTACACTGCTGGTGGGACTGCAAACTAGTTCAACCTCTGTGGAAAGCAATATGGAGATACCTTAAAGCGATACAAGTGGATCTACCATTTGATCCAGCAATCCCATTGGGGAGGCATCTACCCAAAAGACCCAATGACACTCTACAAAAAAAACACCTGCACTCAAATGTTTATAGGAGCACAATTCATAATTGCAAGGCTGTGGAAACAGCCCAAGTGCCCATTAATTCAAGAATGGATTAATAAAATGTGGTATATGTATACCATGGAGTACTATTCAGCTCTAAGAAACAACGGTGATATAGCACATCTTATATTTTCCTGGTTAGAGCTGGAACCCATACTACTAAGTGAAGTATCCCAAGAATGGAAAAACAAGTACCACATAAACTCACCAGCAAACTGGTATTAACTGAGCAGCACCTAAGAGGACACATAGGTACTACAGTAATAGGGTATTGGGCAGGTGGGGGGGGGTGGGTATATACATACATAATGAGTGAGATGTGCACCATCTGGGGGATGGTCACACTGGAGACTCAGACTTTGGGGGGAGGGGGTGAAAGGGAATTTATTAAAACCTTAAAATTTGTACCCCCATAATATGCCGAAATAAAAAAAAAGAAAGAAAGAAAGTAGGAAAAAACAGAAAAATAAAAAAAAAAAGGCACACTCTTAGGCTCTCAATACTTTGTTGATATGTAGTGGGATGGGATAAAAGTTAGGGAATCTCTTTAATAGGGTCTTTTAACAAGACATGGTTATTGAGAAAATAATGAGCATTTTGCACTGTCTTTGATCTTTTAGCTTTCCTGATCTCACCACCCTTCTTAAGTGAGGTCGTTATAGAGGATCAGTAGCAGATGAGAAAATATTAGTTTTCAACGTAAACTAAGTGTATCCACCTTTCTGATGTCATTAAGACCATTGTACACACATGACAGCAGCCTCTTTTTTAAGGAACAACTCAATGAAAGACATTCTTTTACAAATGGATCTTAGGCAATTCCCTTGTCCCTGTTGTGGAAAAGAATATCTTGTGGAAGAGTTCCTTTGTCAGTCAGAGGACCTGGAGTGATAGAACTTTACATACTCACATGACCTTACTCCTTGGCCCCCTTCAAAAGAAGTTTGGCTACAGTATTATCCTCTGGTCAAATTGGGAACCCATAAAAAAAAAGTGTTAGCCATCTGGTTTCCTGTGATTAGGTTAATTTGTTACCAAATTTGGAGACTCTGTGGTTTGGAAATATTCCCATGGAAGCTGTTTTATTTCCTTATTTGTTAAGCTTCACTGACCAAGAGGAACCTCAGGCCCCCAGAAGCAAATAAAAGGCCCCATGTTTCACCAATACTGCTCACTCATCTCTCTACTGGGCACTCAACCATGAGACTCCATTCCCTCCTTTCTGTTTTCCTCCTCTTTGTGACTATAATATCAGAAGGTAAGACTGGGAATGATTGTAGAGGTAGGTTTCTTAGGAGGCCCTATTAGGGTGCTCAGTTATACTGTGGTCATCCTAACAGAGACTCCAGTGCACATCCTTAGGAATTCAGAAGTCCAACATGATCATCTCCTTTTGGAACTGATGAAGTCGAAATTGAGAAACAAGACTAGCAGTTCCATCAACAGAAAATGGGATCTAAGGCCTCCATAGCTAGAAAATGGGGCCCAACGAAAGAGACAGAGGTGTAGAAGCTTTGAAATGTGACTTACAGCTTAGCAAATAAGGCAAATGGCCATCGGGGCCCCACTCTCCAATAAGGAGAGTGAAGATGCCAGCCGTTAGTTTAGATTTGGGTAGAGAATGCAAGTGATACACAGTCTATTGATGAGGAATATTTGTAAATGGTAAAAGTTAGATAAATAAGACAGAGCTCAGGAAGAAAGGACTACATCAAGTTATAAAAGAGCAATAGAGAAATCTGGGAGCAGAGGAATTTGGAAAAAGTATAAATAGTGGTATGAAGAACCTTCACTGGCAAAATTTTAAGCATAAGAAAATAATATAGGAAGCATTTTAACAATCTTAGTTGTAGCTTTAGAGTCCATGATTCAGAGGTTTGAATAATAAAATGTAGAATCAAAGTGAAAAGAGAATATAGTCATATTCAGATTGTTTCATCCAGATGCTGGGAAGATCTGAGAAATTCTTCTCTCCATTGATGATGGCATAATGTTCATATCCCTCAAAATAATGTCAATGATCATTGAACATAGATTTCTTCCTTGGTTCATCTCTGAGATTCTTTTACATATAAAGTTACTCAATTGCTTAACTGTTGCCCAATATGTGGACATGTCAGAATCTACCTGACATATGGTTGTCTCCTCCTGAAGGAGTTCATGTAATTAATTCTCATTTGGTGCTAAGCTTCAGTCAGAAGACACAGCTGAAGTGAGACACTTGTGTAGTGACATATAATGTAAAATTATATGGTGTTAATACTTTAAAATTATATAGCAATTGAACGGTCAATTTTTTTCATTGCAGATCGTAGAACCCACCACGTCCACATAAAGAATATGATTTTACTATGGCCACACAGGTAGTGGCCACACTGCAGCTAGAACCAAGTATTTTTAATCAGGGTCAATATTGTTTTCATCAGTCCCCGGGTGTAAGTATGCACATAAAGATGGCCACCCTGATTTTTCTCAGACATTTTGTCTCAAAATCTCCTATTGAGTAAAGTAAGGAGATTTTATACCTGGAGGATATTATGCTCTGTGAAATAAGCCAATCACAGAAGACAAAAACTGTATGGTTCCACCTATGCGAGGTACCTAAAATAGTCAAAGTCGTACAAACAGATAGTAGAATGGTTGTTGCCAGGGGTTGGGGGTAGGAGGAAAAGGGCAGTTGCTATTCAATGGGTGTAAGTTTCAGTTACACAAGATGAAGAGATCAACTCACTGTACGGCTCATTGTGTCTGTAGCACTTAAAACTTTTTTTAAGAGGATAGACCTGTGTTAGGTGCTCTTACCACAATAAAATAAAGAAAAGGCAAACAACAGGAGGTTATCGGAGGCTGAAAGCAGAGTCAGTCTCCCCACAAATATGACAAGAATCTTCCAGAGACCAGCCTTTCAAGGCATGACATCTCCTTCCTCCAAAACAGGCAAGATCGTCCCTCCTTTGTTCCTCCCAAATCAACCGTACCTAGAGGAAGGATTGTAAAAATGTCCTGTAATTCTGTGCAGAAGGCAATCATTTTCAAAAGCCCAGGTCTCTTGTAATCAGAGGATATTAAAGCCATGTGAAAAAGGTCAGAATGCCTTACTTTTGCATACTGAGTTGTTCTTAGAACATATTATGAAATTAGATCCAGAACACTCTGTGGGTAAAAGAAAAGGAATTTCTTTGTTAACAGCTGTATGTTATCTGTTAGTACTAGATAGTTAATTGCCAAGCTATCTGCACGGTTTAATAACAGTACAATCCTCAGTCCTAATTTTAATCCCTGCTATGACCTTTGGGTGTTTGGAACCTATCAGTTGCCTGGAATCAATCTGATAATCTTAGAAACTTTTTTAATGCTATATGAATTTCAGTTCACAAAATTTGTTTTCAGGAGAATTGAGTGGCTGGATCATAGTTTGATTAAAGGCATTTATCAAAAGAAATATATAATCAGGTGGAAAAAAATCACTGTTTTCATGAAGAAATTTCTCCAAAGAAACTACATAATCGAAAATATTGGTTTATTAACCTAGAGTCTAAGATGTTAAATAATCAATACTTGAATATATATCTTCATATATCCTTACATTTCTCCAAAAAAGAATCCGTGGTATCCTGGAAAAGATTGGAAACATTTATATACATATTTATATATGCATACATATACATGCTGAGAATATAGACATAAATATGGGATAAAATGGCATAAATCTTCAATTGATTCGTTAGCCCCCTGACCTGAGAATTAGGACAATGATAGCATTCTTCTAACAGTAACTTTGGGTAGACTTTGGACATCATAACATTTAAATAGATCACATTGGACAGGTGCAAAAGACAGCTTGAAGTCTACATTATGTATAGAAAACTGCCATTTTATTTTTTGATTGATAAAATTCCAAGAAGAGCCTATTTCATCCAAATTCTATCCACTACCATCACCAGAAACATTGAAAAGTTAATAATTCAATGAGCTCTAATACTGAGCAAGTCATATCCTTTTAAAGATTAAATGAATGTGTCACTATAAGGTTTTTTATTTTAGTGTGATTCTAAGTTCTTCTCACTTCATCCACAGAAATTTATGTTAGAATATGAATTGCTCATCTACATTGTTTCTTTTTTAGCAGCAATTATTAAATATGTATCCTTTCTCCAAATGCCCTGTGATATAACCATTATAACATATTAATATCATGTCAATTTTGAAGTGTATTAGAGAGCCATTCTCTTTTATTGCTCTAGATATGTATCCTTTTACCAATAAGTCTAAAAATAAATGCCAATATCTGGGACAAAATGCCATTCTTTATGAGCACCCAGGCAATTCTAATATTATCTTCTTGACCTGAACTAGTGCCCTGGGCATGAAGCTATGTCACAACCATTGGCAAAACAAAGATTATAACTCTTGGCTTCCTGCTCAGAGAACATATTCTTAAATTAAGCTTCATTTAGCAGGAAGCACAGCACTGGTGGAATGAATTGTCCCATTCCTTTTGATTGATGCAAGAATCATCTTCCAAGCAGAGAAATCAGGACTATCCTAGACTAGTACCAGGAGGCTGAACTTTACAGTGTAGTAGGTTATGGTTCTCTACCCTGCAGGCAGAGGTTAGCTTGGTTTCAGTTGAAGACTCACACATTCCACCTCCCTCTGCACAGGATGCCTCCTCTAAGTTCATACACAGAAGCATCCTTGACACCACACTCTTGCCACTTACTGTGTCTCTCCCAATACTGATAACCTTCAATTTTAGCCTCATTAAAAAAAAACCTGACAATCTTACCAGATGTTACACTAGATGCATGGATGAAGTTATTGGAGGAAAGACCAAAAGCTGGCAACAAGCCTGCTGTGCCGCTGAGCACGAAGCCTGCACTCTGTGGAGACAGTGAAGCTGGGCCAGCGCCTTCCACAAGTGGCTGGGGAGATTTCAATTCTCTCACTGAAAGACAGCCACTTTCTCTTCCAGAATAGTCTTGGCAAAGCAGAGGTAGTATTACAAGATATACTCCTCCATCTCCTCCATTGTACCGTTTTCTGGCTACACAAAGACTCTGAGTTTATGCACCACTAGCTGGAGAGCAGAGTGTGATACCAGACCGAACCAGTTGAAACCTTCCAATAAGGGTAGGACACAGTCTTGCACAGGCTGCAAGCAAACACTGCAAAATGCTGCATTGGCTTATCTGGCTATGGATATTTTTCTACAATGAGAGCCTAGTTTAAATGCAAAGTGATTATAACAACAACAAAAAGATTCAGAGCCACAAAAGCATCAAACTGTGAGTCAAACTGTAGTAGTTAGGCAGCAAAAAAATGCCAGTCAGGGTTAGTATATTACAGGATGGTAAAAGCAAAATGACACACGGTGGGTAAATAGGATGGTGAGGAAGGAAAATCTTATTAAGGAACATAAGCAGAAATGTCTCCGTGATGTAACACTGACTGTAATTCACTGTGGAAAGAATGAACCTCAGTTGTGCAGAGAAGGCAAGAGGAAAAGTACTGAGCATAAAGGAGGCTACTCTATTGAGCACACACTTAGCCACGTGCATCTCAGCAGCCAAACAAATTAAGAAAACATATGGACCCATTTAAGAGAAAATATCTCTCAGCTCTCAGAGGAATCCCCTCCCTATGTCTATATACAAGGAGCATGGAACAACATAGGAAGGGTATTTCTTACTTAGTCCTGAAGTGGGGAAATCAGTTAAGATAAAAACTGAAGGCTTGATGGGCTTTCTAAAAAAGATGGAGATGAGAACATATACCCTATGATGAGGATGATGTAAGCACAGATGGGAAGGTGGAATGACAGGTACTTCCTTTGAAACAAAGCTTCTTAGTGAGGGCATTGTGGACATTTGGTGCAGGACAATCCATCAGGTGGAAAATCTAGCAATGCTGTGCCTTACTCACTAAATACCAGAGATACCCTCCCCAGTCATGGTGGCAACAACAGTCATGCACATTTCAAAATGTGAGAAAAAGCTCCAGTTGAGAAAAAGCTCTCTAAAGGCTTTTAGAAATCAGCTCGTCCCCTCCAAGATGTGTATAGTCCACACTCTTGGCCTCCCTCCCTAAAAAAGGCATTACTTTCATCTAAGTGTCTGATAATATCATCTGTCCTATCCCAAAACCATCCTTCTGGGGGTTTATTTCTTTATGTGCATTTCCAATAATTTGATGGCAAATTGATTATGTTATCAAATCTCTTCCTGTACAGGAAAGGCTGGCGTTATCCCAGGGCTAAAACAGTGTATTATTTTGAAAGGAGTGTGCAAAACTGGAGGATGTACCAGCGTAGATGATACCCTTGGTGTGTGTAATTATGAAAAAAAATGTTGTAGAAAGTGGTGGATATTGAATCCTTATCCAACGCCGGTTCCCAAAGGAAAATCTCCTTAGATGGGAGCAAAGATGTAAGCACAAAAGATGTAAGCACTTCGAATCCAGAATGAATGGATAAATTTTGCGCGCTCCTGTTTAACCCAACTTGTTCTTCTCCCATGATCGGAAATAAATGTTGTCTTAATTCCACATGTACTGATCCCTGGGGCATTTCTTCTTGTTGTATATGCAAGCCACTTAAGAACTACAAGAATAAACTAAATAATAGAGGAATCTCATGCCCTAGAGGTATTCATATAAAATATGATTTTCTAAGAAAAAAGATAAAGTTAAAACTTTCAAAGAAGTGTACACAATAGCAGTAAGTAGTGTGTGATTTTAGAACATCAACACTCTTCTTCCTCTGGTTCTGAAAAACTATGTCATTTTTGTTACTAATAGAGACCTACTTGGAGAATATGAGTTAAAGTCTGTGAATCATGTGGCCTTGCTAACATTGCAGCTGAGAATTAGGCACACTACTGACCCAGTCATTCCGACATAAAACTCAAGTAGGTCTCCCTTCTGCAGCACCCTGCTCCTTGAGAAGTAGAATACCTGCTTGCTACAAGTAGGATCACCAGGAGGAGCTGGAGAGCTGAGGAGCTAACTCAGCATGCCCAGTTAACTCTTTCCAAAATCACCAGCTAATAACTTGACTTTCTGGGGCTAAGAAAATTAAAGGTCAAGAAAGCATCAGTGAACTGTGGAACCACTTTATTTTTATTTTATTTATTTATTTTGAGACAGAGTCTCACTCTGTTGCCTAGGCTAGAGTGCCGTGGTGTCAGCCTAGCTCCCAGCAACCTCGAACTTTTGGGCTCAAGTAATCCTTCTGTCTCAGCCTCCAGAGTAGCTGGGACTACAGGCATGTGCCACCATGCCCGGCTAATTTTTTCTATATATTTTTAGTCGGCCAATTAATTTTCTTTCTATTTAATAGAGCGAGAGCTCTTGCTCAAGCCGGTTTCAAACTCCTGACCTTGAGCTACTCACCCGCCTCGGCCTCTCAGAGTGCTAGGATTACAGGCATGAGCCACCACGCCCAGCCCTGTGGAACCACTTTAAACAGCTTAGTACATGTGTATTCGAAGTACTGAAGGAGAAGAGGCAGAGAAGAAAATATATTTGAAGAAATTATGGCCAAAAAATCCAAATATAATTTTAAAATAAATGCACAGATCTAGTGAATTTTAAGTAGAAAAAATCATGAAGAAAACTACACCAAGTCACATCTCATATACTTTTGTAAGGTTTTTATATTACATGTAAAGGATTATAATACCCAGTAATAAACTGTGATAAATTAAAGAGGAATACTATGAATGCTAAAGTAATCGTGAAAATAACATAACATAGCATAACAATATTGATATCCAATAACAAAAAAAAAGAGATAAAATGATATCATCAAGACTACCTTATAAATCCTAGCACTCTGGGAGGCTGAGATGGGAGGATTGCTGGAGCTCAGGAGTTCAAGACCAGCCTGAGCAAGAGCAATACCCCGTCTCTACTAAAAATAGGAAAAATTAGCTGGGCATGGTAGTGCATGCCTGTAGTCCCAGCTACTATGGAGGTTGAGGCAGGAGGATTGTTTGAACCCAGGAGTTTGAGGTTCCTGTGAGCTAGGCTGATGCCATGTCACTCTAGCCAGGGTGATGGAGTGAGACTCTGCCTCAAAAAAAAAAAAAAATTAAATTAAATAAATAAATAAAAAGAAGAAAAAGGAAACAAAGAACAGATAGGATAGGACATCAGGTAAGATGGCTGAATAGGGGGGTCCCCAGATCTTATCCTTCTATAGAGCACTGTTTTGGCAACCATCCACAGACAGAAATGTCTTTGTGGGAATTTTAGGACCCAGTTAGGAGGTTATGACACCCCAGTAGAGCCCGAGACCAAGGAAAGCTGCTTTGAGAAAGCAGGTCCATGACCCTGGTAGCTGGTCAGCCAATCACAAACTTGACTGTGAACACAGAAACACCACCTTCCATTCACCCACTTCATCCCTGCTTACACATGGTCCCAGATGTGGCCCCATATGCCCAGGAACCATGGAGAAACCACACTTGCCTTGGCCCCCAATAAAAGGTCCACCAACCACAAACTTAATTACAGACTTAGAGACAATGCCAACTTCCCATGCACCCAGGTCCAGCCCAGCTCACCCAAAGGACTGGCTTTAGACCTGCTGGTTTGTGATCTAGGAGGTAGGCCCAACTATTCCCAGTATAGACTCCAAACACATCCACCCACAAATATAGTTCCAGCTCCACTTGCTCATGGACCTAATGGCCCCACACAAAAATCTCAGCAGTAGGCCTACCCTATGACACACCAGCTGTTTATTCTTCAGACTATGCCAGGCAACCAGCCAAGAATCTCTGACTGGGCTGACTGATGAAGGTCTATACCCGCTGAAATCAGCCTGGAAAGACTTGACTGCTCCTTCAAATGCACAGATACCAATGCAAGGTTATAGGGATTATGGAGAATCGGGCAAATGGGACACTACCCAAGAAAACTAATAAAGCACCAATAACAGACTCTAAAGAAATAAAAATTCAAGAACTGCTTGACTAAGAATTCAAAATAATCATCCTGAAAAAGCTCATTGACTAAAAGAGAATAAAAATTGACAACTAAACAAAAAAATCAGGAAAATAATTCATGAACAAAAAAGAAGTTCAATAAAGACATAGAAACCATAAAATAAGAAGCACAGAGAAATCTTAAAGCTGAAAAATACATTGATTAAACTCAAAAATTCAATAGCAAATTTCAATAGCAGACCTGATCAAGCAGAAGAAAGAACCAGTGAACTCAAAAGACATGACATTTGAAATTTTAGTTGGAGGAGGAAAAAAGAATGAAAAAGGATGAATAAAGCCTACAAGAGTTATGAGACACCATCAAATAAACAAGTATATACATATAGGAGTCCCAAAGGAACAGAGAAAGAGAATGAGGCAAAAAGCATATTTGGAGAAATAATAACTGAAAACTTCCCAAACCTAGGAAGAGAAATGGATTACCAGATTCATGAAGCCTACAACAAATTTCCCAACTCTATGTATGCCCCTGACCCATGAGCCGCAACAATTTAAAGAATAACTATGCTCCAGATGCTGGCTCTGTTTTGTACTGTACCTGCGCACACCTCAGAAACCAGACCTACTGCCCTAGTGAACTAGCTGGTACTGTAGGCCCTGGAGCCAAGATCTCTCTCCACATATCTGTACTTTAAGCACCAGCTCAATCATTATAGACAGCTAGTGCCCGCCAAACTCTACAGCAACTGTAATTCTGTGCAAATTCATGCTCCTGACCCCAGCTCCCTGACTCTTCACAAACATGTGCACCTTGCATACTGTAACTAATGCAACAGCAGGAATGACTGTATCCCAGGCATCGTTGCCATTACTGTCCCAGACCCCAGAGCCATAGTCATTCCATAAGTATTCATGCTTCAGTCATCAGCTCTGTGCATACACCACAGGTGCCACTCATGAGACATTAGTGCCAATGTCACTGTGAGCATGCAATCAAGCTAGACTCAGTGCAAAGAGGGGTACTTTCAGATACAACTTTCATAGTGGGAAGAAAAGATATTGGGAGGACCATCACCACTGAAGACCAAAAATCCTTGCTACCATTGCTAACATGTTGGCTACTGAGGACCCCTGCATTTTTACCAACACCAACCTCAGCTGACAGAGATGCACAGACATTACAAGCTATAATATTACACAATTTAATACTATTCATCCATTTTTTTAAAAAAGGAAATCTTGGCCGGGCGCGGTGGCTCAAGCCTGTAATCCTAGCTCTCTGGGAGGCCGAGGTGGGCGGATCATTTGAGCTCAGGAGTTCGAGACCAGCCTGAGCAAGAGCGAGACCCCATCTCTACTATAAATAGAAAGAAATTAATTGGCCAACTAATATATATAGAAAAAATTAGCCAGGCATGGTGGCACATGCCTGTAATCCCAGCTACTTGGGAGGCTGAGGCAGCAGGATTGCTTGAGCCCAGGAGTTTGAGGTTGCTGTGAGCTAGGCTGACGCCATGGCACTCACTCTAGCCTGGGCAATAAAGTGAGACTCTGTC
>VSMD01036601.1:0-30175 GCA_008750895.1 Mirza zaza
AGGCCGGGCGCGGTGGCTCACGCCTGTAATCCTAGCTCTCTGGGAGGCCGAGGTGGGCGGATCGTTTGAGCTCAGGAGTTCGAGACCAGCCTGAGCAAGAGCGAGACCCCATCTCTACTATAAATAGAAAGAAATTAATTGGCCAACTAATATATATAGAAAAAATTAGCCGGGCATGGTGGCGCATGCCTGTAGTCCCAGCTACTTGGGAGGCTGAGGCAGCAGGATGGCTTGAGCCCAGGAGTTTGAGGTTGCTGTGAGCTAGGCTGACGCCATGGCACTCACTCTAGCCTGGGCAACAAAATGAGACTCTGTCTCAAAAAAAAAAAAAAAAAAAAAATCAGGTAAAACAGCGATAGCTCAGGAGGGCCCCGTGGTCAGTCTCACACTCTCTTTGTGTTGCTCATTTAATGTCACTTCCCTGGTCCCTGTGCAATTTACTGTTTATCTATCTATCATCTTTTTAATTTAAAAAATTGGTCCAAATTTAATTCTTTCACATCAAACTTGCTTTTGTGACAACCTAAGAAACTGGCAAACCACCACCACTAATTGAGCACTAAACATACTATTTAGATTTAGCAAATGGAAACTCCGCAGATGTGGAACTTCCTGTGTAAAACGTGAGAACCCCAGCAATTTCAGAGAGAAGTTCTCTGGTGTGGCTGGAGATGCACCACCATCACCTCAAGAAGGGACGAGTGGCCAGCAGGGCCTGGCGCTCCCTCTGCCTCAGTAGCAGAATTGCCCCCTCGCTCTTCCCAGGGCAGCCTGTCTCCGATGACTGACTGAGGTGGGGGTACAGGGGCCCAGGCTTTGACCCACTGTGGGTCACCCTTGGGCCATCTTTGCTCTAGAGCTCTGACCTCTGGTTGGCTGAGGCATCCTCAGTCTGCATCAGACTTTACCTCTCCCCTGCCTAATCCTGCTGCCTGCCCCGTCTTTTACAGGGGTTTACCCCAATAAACATCTTTACCTGAAACTCCATCTCAGAATCCACTTTCAGAGAAGAGCCCAACCTATGGCATATGGGTTGCTGCCCAAAGACCGGAAATAAGATCATATTCTGTGCTTGTTCCTAACAGCTAAGAGAAACAAATCCTTTATTTACTCCATAACTTTTAATTCCAAATGTACAGAATAATTGAGTCATACAAGTAATACTTTTATTAATAACTATTTGGATTCACCACTCGATAATATTTTGCCACATTTGCTGTCTCTCTTTCTCTCTCTAATACGTCAGCATATATTTTCCAAGAACAGGAACATTCTATAGGACCCCAATACGATTGCTGAACAGATATTATAATATTGCCTATTATTCAGTCCACATTCAGATTTCGTAAATTGTCTCCAGAATGTCCTTGGTAATGATTTTTTTTTGACAATCCAGGATTTAGGCAAGGATCATGCATTTTACTCAGTTGTCTGTGGTGTCTACTTTAGAATCTGCAATCCTTGCTTCACACATTTAGAGAATTCTACTGATGTTCAGCCTGGCATTACCTGTGTCATTACTAAGATTTATGTATTTTGATACTGATGACAAATCTGTCAGATGAGTGGAATGATTCCCATTTTCCTCTCTGCTTTCTCTGTTCTCTTTCTGGAATTCCTGTTATTGGGTGGTGGAAATATTTGGTCTGATCCTCTAATTTTCCTACTGTTTCTCTCTGATTTTCTACCTCTTTTTGTCTCCTTTCTGGAGCAAGATTTCCTCATTTTTATGTTCCCAACACTTGCATTGAGTTTTAAACTTAAGCTATCATGTTTTCAGATGCCAAGAGTTTTTTGTTGTTGCTGTTCTCTCTGTTCCTTTTTATAGTGCCCCTAATGTTAGAATAATATTCATACATATATCAAATTTTTCTTTATCCATTTAGGTGTAGATCGACATTTAGGGTGTTTTCCATATGACTATTTGTGCATAATGCTGCAATGAACATGGAAGTACAGACACCTCTTTGATATACTAACTTCATTTCCTTTGAATATATATCCAGAAGTGGGATTTCTGGATCATATGATAGTTCTATTTTTATATACCTATTTTATTTGTAGTTAACATATGGATTGTATTAAACATACTAAAATTATAACACTCTGATTCAAATTTATAGCAACTTAACTTGAATATTATATGAAAACTCTGCTCCTTTACAGCTCCATCCCCTTCCCTTTTGATTGTTTTTGTTTGTTTGTTTGTTTTTTTGAGACAGAGTCTCACTTTGTTGCCCAGGCTAGAGTGAGTGCTGTGGCATCAGGCTGGCTCACAGCAACCTCAAACTCCTAGGCTCAGCGATCCTCCTGCTTCAGCCTCCCAAGTAGCTGGGACTACAGGCATGCGCCACCATGCCCGGCTAATTTTTTGTATATATATATTTTTTAGTTGGTCAATTAATTTCTTTCTATTTTTGGTAGAGACAGGGTTTCGCTCAGGCTGGTTTCGAACTCCCGACCTTAAGCAATCCGCCCGCCTCAGCCTCCCAGAGTGCTAGGATTACAGGCGTGAGCCACCACGCCCGGCCCCTTTTGATTGTTGATGTTGCAAAATTATATCTTTATACACTGTGTGCCCCCAAACATAAATTAATAATTATTTTACATGTATTATCCTCTTAAATTATGTAGAAATCAAAGCGTGGGGTTATAAACCAAAGTCATGATAATATTAGTTTTTAGATCAATAATTGCATTTTATATATAAAAATGTATTCGTCTCTTAAATCACATAGAAAAAAAGTCGAGTTCAAACCATTGTCAAAATAATACTAACTTTTATAAATGCCCATGTATTTACCTTTATTGAGATTTTTTTTGGTAGAGATTTAATTTATTGTCTAGTGTCCTTTCATCTCACCCAGCAGACTCCCTTGAGCGTTTGTTGCAGAGGAGGTCTAGTGGTAATGAGCTCCCTTGGCATTTGTTTATCTGGTAATATTTTAATTTCTCCCTCACTCTTGAAGGACAGTTTTGTCAGATACTGGATTCTTGGTTCACAATTTTCTTCTTTCTAGCACTTTGAATATATCAGTCTGCCCTCTTTTGACCTCCAAAGTTTCTGTTGAGAAATCTGCTGATAATTCTGTTAAGAATTCTGCTGTGTGACACTATTCTCTTGCTGCTTTCAATATTCTCTTTTTGTCTTTTAAAAGCTTTACTTTAATGTCTTGGTGTGGGTCTCTTTGAGTTCATCTTCCTTGGAGTTTGTTGAGCTTCCTGGATATTTATATTTATGTCTTTCACTAAATTTGGGAAATTTTCAGTAATTATTTCTTCAGATACTCTCCCTTTCTCTCTCTACTCTCCTTCTTGGATTTACACAATGCGTATATTGGTCCTCTTGATGGTGTACCACAGGCCTTTTATGCTTTGTTCAATCTTCTTCAATCTTTTCTTTTTCTATTCCTTAGATTTGATAATTTCCATTGTTCTTTCTTCAAGTTCACTGATTATTTATTCTGCTTGCTCGGATCTGCTTTTTAATCCCTCTAGTAAGTTTTTCATTTCACTTACTATAATTTTCAGCTCTAGATTTGGGGTTTCTTTTTAGGTTTTCTATTTCTTTACTGATATTTCCACTTCATTTATACATCATTTTCTTGACTTCTTCACATCTTCATTTAGTTCTTTGAGCATATTTAGGACAGTTATTTTAAAGGTTTTGTCTGATAGATTTGCCATTGGGCCTTTTTCAGGGACAATTTCTGTTGATTTATATTTTTCCTATGAATTGACCATACTTTTGTTTCTTTGTATGCCTTGTGATTTTTTTGTTGAAAATTGGACATTTGAATCCAATAATATGGATAACTCTGGATATCAGATTCTCCCCCTTCCCCAGGGTTTGCTGCTTTTTTTATTTTTTAGTGGTTTTTTGGTTTTATTTTTGATAGTTGTAGACTGTCTCTGTGCCAAGGATCTGCCCAAAGTATAAACTTAAGGTCTTTTCTGGTCTTTTTCTGAGCCAGTGCCTTTCCCTGGACATACATGGTTACTTTCTCATTTTCACCTTATATGCTATTGCTTCTGAATGTTTTTAGTCTTTAACATCTGGATCCCAAAAGGGGAAAAATAGAAAAATGAAGGGTGGGAGGGTATTGGTCCTTTAAATCCCTAGAGGATGGGGGGCTTGCAACAGTGAAGGGAGGTGCAACAACAACAGCCTCCTACATTTTTATTTGCACCTTTGTGATCAGGAGCAGCAATCAATGATGAGAGCACAGACCAACATTTGGAAAATAGGGTCCTTTGTGCCCACTCTGGCTCCTGCAAGCTGTGTGTAAGCTGCTTTAGTAACATTGCCTGCCAGAGGGCCGAGGGGTAGAGGATCGGTAGCTGCTACTGTGCTAAAAGCTAAAATGCACTGAAATTAACTGCAATTAACCATCCAAGTCTTTCCCTGGAATTTACAAGCTGCCAATAGACTCCAGAGTTCCAGAATAGTTACATCAGACAGATTCTGCTAAAGCAATTGTTATCTAGGTGGGGAGACAGATTCCTGGTGCTTTCTACTCCGTCATTTTCCCAGAATCCTCCTCCATACCTTTACTTTTAACATAATTGTATCTTTAAAGTGGGTTCTTGTAGACAACATATATTTGGGATTTTAAAAAATCCATTCTGACAACCTCTTGTTTCTTAATTGGTATATTTAGGCCATTCACATTTACAGTGATTATTGATATAGTTGGTTTAATACTTACCATGTTTGTAACTATTATCTATTCATTATACTTGTTATTTATTTTTCTCCTTCTTTGATTTTAATTGATCATTTTATGATTCCATTTTCTCTCCTCCCTCAGCATATCACTCACAGTTAAAATGTTTTTTTAACTGTGGTTCAATGTGCATTTGCAAATCTAAGTTCATTATCAAATAATGCTATACTGCTTAATGGGTAGTGCAAGTGCCTTATAACAGAGTATTCCCGATTCCTCCCTCTCATTCTTTAAAACATCATTGTCATTCATTTCTCTAATCTGTGTACTGTAATCCCCCAATGTATTACTATTATTACTTTGAACAAAGAGCTATCTATTAGCTCAATTAAAAATAAGAAAAATAAAATATTTTGTTTTAACTTTATTTGATCCTTTCCTGATGCTCTCTCCTTCTGTATGTAGCTCCAAGTTTCTGACTGATGTCATTTTCCTTCTTGCTGAAGAACTTCTAACATTTCTTGCAAAGCAGTTCTGCTAACAATGAATTTCCTGGTTTTGTTTGAGAAAGTCTTTATTTCTCCTTCACTTTTGATGGATATTTCACTAGATAAAGAATTCTGGGTTGGCATTTTTCTCTTTTAACACTTTAAATATTTCATTTCACTTACTTACATAACTTCTGATGAGAAGTCCAGCATAATTTTTAACTCTGTTCCTCAATAGGAAAGGGGTTTCCCCCAGGCTCCTTTCAAGATTTTCACTTTGTCTTTGGTTTTCTGAGGTTTGAATATGATATGCCTAGGTGTGGATTTTTTGGTATTTATTCTGTTTGGTATTCATTAAGATTCCTGTGTCTGTGATTTGGTGTATTACAATATTACTTTAAATATTTCTTCTGCTTTGTTCTCTTTTACTTTTCTCTCTGGCATTCCAATTACATGTATGTTATACCTTTGAAATTGTCCACAGTTCTTGGATATTCTATCCTTTTTTTCCATCCTTCTTTCTTTTTGCATTTTCATTTTGAGAAGTTTCCACTGACATACCTTCACACTCATTGATTCTTTCTTTGGCCATGTCCAGTCTACGGATGAGCTGATGAAAAAAGGCATTCTTCATTTCTGTTACAGTATTTTTGATTTCTAGAATTTCCTTTTGGTTCTTTCTTACAATTTCCATCTCTCTGACTACATAACCCATCTTTCTTGCATGTTGTCTACTTTTTCCATTGGAGTCTTTAACATATCAATCATAGTTATCTTAAATTCCTGGTCTGATAATTCCAAAATCTTTTCCATATCTGAGTCTGGTTCTGGTGCTTGCTTTGTCTCTTCAGACTATGCTTTATTCTTGCTTTACGGGATACTTTGTAATTTTTAAAAAGCTGGACATTGTGTATTGGACAGTAGGAATTGAGGTAAATTGTCCTTTAGTGTGAGATTTTTTGTTGATCTGGCTAGTAATTGAGCTGAGTTTAATGTCTGATGTAAGTGTCAGAGGTTTTGGTTTTCTCTACTCTTCTTGTTTTTCCTCCCATAGTGTCTTGGATTCCCCTAGAAACTCCTTCCTACATGGAGTCTGTGTCTTGCAGTTCTCTGAGCTGTAATCTCCCTTTGTTCTGGAGCCCTGTTGAAGTGGTGGTAAGATATTAGAGAGAGGAAATGCTCTATAATCTTATGATTATATCTCCATATTTTGTTCCATTGTGTTTATTTATTTTATTTATTTGTGAGCCATCATTCCTGAGCTGTGACACTCATAAGTGTTTCTTAGTCTTCCCCACCATTCGGTAAGATTGGAAGACCAGAGAAGGCTGTAAGTCAGATAGTTTCTTTCTCCCAGGTTGGATGATGCTCTAGGGAAGTATTTTCCACTGTTAGGTTGGTCTTTGTTATGGAGAAGGCTCTGAGTATATTTGAAAGTGGTCACCTTCTCCTACTCTCTGCCAGAAATATGAGGGTTTTTCTTGGCTCTTCATCATGAGAACTTGGTACAGTTCTTGGAGATAAAAGCCACAAATGTATGGGGATCCCCCTGAGACCGTGGCCCCCAGGAGTTTCTTACTTTCACGTCAGTGTACACTCTGCCTCCAGCAACCTGCCAAGTTACCGTTCCAGTGTTCCTGCTAGTTTATAGGTCCAGTGGCTTCTGCTCCCAGTAAGCTGATCTGGGCTTTGATTTTCTGGATTTGCCTGTCTCTCCAGGTTTCAGGGCGTGCAGCAGGAGACGGCATTTGAGGGACTTCTTCATGTAAGTTACTTATGTCCTTAGGACCTGCTCAGGCCCGATCACATTTATACCACGTCCATCTGAAGATGCAGTGCTGCTATGCACGCCCAGCTTTGTGGCTCAGTGCGTCAGACAGCACCCAGTTAGTACATCATGGGCAGCTCAGGTCAAATGGTAACCTGTGATTAAGCATTCAATCTCTACTAAGGCCTAGTGGCAGGCCAAGAGCTGTTCCTTAAAAGGGGAATAGTTATCCACAGAGGACGGCAGGGCTCTGCTCTAATCCTAAAAGCTTATGCTGTGATTCACCTATTGGGGCCTACCAAAGGCTCCATGCGGCATCCCCGTCTGCCATGGACACCTCAAGACCATTGGATCTGCTGGGTCTTATGGCCCAAGTGGCAGAGTAGCTTGCACGGCAGCCTGGACCTGTTGCAGAGCCTTGTCTTGTTCTGGGCTCTACAAAACCAGCAGCTTTTTTAGTCACATGGTAAATGGGTTGTAGTCACACACCCACATGAGGAACATGTCACCTCCAAAATCCAAAGAGACCCACTACGCATCGTGCCTCTTTGTTGGTTGTAGGAGGCGCCACATAAAATGAGTTACCCTTCACCTTAGAAGGGATGTATCAACATGCTTCACACCACCAGACCCCTGGAAATTCCACTAAGGTAGAAGGCCCTGAATTTTTCTTGGATTTATTTCCCACCCTCTGACAATATCTTACCAAAAATCTAGAGTAGTTTCTACCTCTTGTTCACAAGGACCGATTGGCATGCCATCAGCGTAATGAATCGTGGTGGTGTCTTGTGGGAGGAAAGGTGATCATGACCCTGACGACTGTATCATTTGCCTCATTTTTAATTTCATAGTTTTGTTTCTTAAACAAGGTATCTCTAACAGATCTTAATATATGGTAATAAACAAAGTACCTCTAAGAGGGAGAAGTGTCTCAGGGTCCGTCTGAGGGGGAACCTGGGATGAGATGCCTTTCTACTTCCCTCTGTTCAGAGGCAACCACTTTCAAGCCTCTTAGCTGTTTCTAGAATTTATTTCCTTATTACTAAATAATATTTTATATAGACATTTCTTGACTTAACTATTTTAGAAATTATGTTGTATGAAGACTTTACTATCTTCTTTGTTCTCTATCTCATATACAGCTTATAATTTTTGTTAAGCTGATAATATTTACATTATTATGGGCCTCAGCCCTCATGAGACTTCCCCTGGTCCTTGGGGAGTCCAGGTCCTGAGCCTTGCCAGGCCCCTGTGCAGGGTGGCCCACAGTCGCTGGGGCCCCTCCTCGGGCACTTAGCCCTCCGGTCCCTGCCTGGGTGCCAGTCCTGTGCTCAGTCTCTCTTCCACTCTCTGTCGGCTTCCCTTGTCTACTGTTTTCTTTGCCTTTGTGGATGTATACATTTTTCCCTTTTACTTTTATCTTGGCAGGATTTGAGGAAGTGATGAAAACAAAAACGGCCGCTCAATTTGCCACGTTTAACCAAGTGTCCCATAATTATTGTTTTAAGGGTCACATCATAACCAATCAAGGGAACTTACCCATTTGTTTACCCACCCACAAAAGGATTTTCAAGTTTATCTCAGTCTTTTGCTATTATAGCAAATGCTTCAGTGAACCTCCATCTAAATAGAGTTTTTTATTCCTGTTAAATTATTTCTCTGGGACAAATTCTCAGGAGAAGACTACGATTCCAGGATCTGCATGAGCTTTTCTCCTACTTCTTTCCTTCCTTGCGGCTGCCCTGGGCTGAGGATGTGTTCGTGTGGCTTTTATGATCAGCAATGGTACTATTTGTACCCACGTGTCCTCTGGGACGGTGCAAAGAGGGGGCGGGGAGGCGGTGTTTGTTTGGCTCCAGGGCTCACCTCTGGAGAAGGCTGACAATGTGCAGGAAACGTGGGTTTTGTGGCAAGTGGTGACACTATGACTGCAAAAAGAAAGGAACAGGTTGTGTGGACGAGGAGGGGCCACGGCAGTGACATTTAATCACTGAACATTAACAGGGGACATCTGTCACGCCGCTCAGCGAGGAGTCCAGGCTCGCAGCCTGGGGATGGCAATATGTCCTGGGCCTCATAATCACTTGAAAAATACCACTTTTGCAGAGGGTTCTTCCAGCGTTTGTTGCAAATCCTTCTATTTTATTACAGAAATCCCAGGCAAATCCTTCAGGGAGGGGACTTTCTATTAACACGCAGCTGGTAAGTGAAAAATAAAACAAATGAGAAAACCCAAGCCGGATCCCAAATGATCGCACGCCAGCCCTGGACAGCCTTTGGCGCTCTGGCGACGCTCTTTTGAAAGGCACAGCCGAAACCACAGCCCTGGAGTCCAGTCGGGCCCTGGATCCACTCCTTTCCTACCTGCCCTTCCCTTCCCTGGCTCTTGCTCCGCCCTTTTCAACCAAGAAGGAGACTTTAATCAGTGCTGGCCCTCAGCCAGCACCCGGGCACCCTGGAGAGACCCACCTGTGACCTGTGGAGTGCAGCAGGCACCACGAGAGGAATACTGGGAATGCAGGAAAGGATCCTTTGCCGCCCTTCTTTTGCTTTTCTGAAGTTCTTTCTCAGTTAACATGTTACAAACAGAGATTTTTCTCCTAGTAATAGCAGTAACTATTTTTCTGGAAAGGTTCCTCTTTTTTTGTTCAAGGCAGGTTTTTTGAGGTATAATTGAAAAGCAGTGGAATGTACTGCTTTCTATGTACCCTTTCTGTGTACAGTTTCACAAATTATAATCCGTGCCCACCAGCGTTGGAGGTTCATTCCCTCAGTCGTCGCTTGGCTTGGGTTCCCTGGAAGCGGAGCCCGAGGCTGGGGTTTGGTGCCTGTGGTTCCCTGAGAAGGGAGTGTGAGCCGGGCTTCAGGGGCAGGTGAAGGAGCGAAGGGCGGGCCCTGAGGAAGGGGCAGGCTTGAGGACCCATTCGGGGTAGGGAGGAGAGAGGGGAAGCTGGGATCTGCAGGATTTTGGAGGCTGGTGGCTCTGCCAGCCTCGGGCGGTTCCAGGGAGGGTGCCGGTGAGCCCACAGCTGCCGGGGCTCACAGCAGCACCTTCCAGTAAAGGCCTCGGGTCGTGCTCCGGTCCCACAACCACACTTGCACAGAGGTAGAGCATTTAACATTCACAGACATCATCCGGGGACTCCAAACTGCTAGGAAGCTTGGCAGCTCTGCCACCCAGCCTTCTCGGAGGCGGGAAGGAGCTCGCTGCCAACCCAGCCTGGGTGGCCGCTGCACATTTGGGTGTCCAGACAAAGGAGGCCAACATTTTCACTTTTACTTCTGCACGTGAAAAGAATATGCATGTTGGAAATAAGTTCCAGTTTTATGTATTTTTTAAACATTTGTTTATACTTACAGGAGAAATAATTTCATTGACTTTTGCAAAAAGGGTACTGAAATCTATAAAGTATAAAATGTAAAACAGAATTTTAAAATTCTTGGGCACAAGCCTCCTGCTACTGTTTCTCCTCACTTTCCCTGTGGGGGAGTGTCGTGGAATGTCCCGTAAATAAGCACTTAACAGCGGTCATCAATGGCCCTGCTATAAGCCCGGATTAAAGTGCACTCCTACTAACAGGACATACACTGCATACGTGTGTGGGATAAACATCTTCCTAAAACAATCTAGGAATCAATTCCCTGAATTTGAGAAAACCGGCTTCATTTGAGTAGGATTAATTCCTCCCTCTCGGATGTGAAGAGGCTGTACGAAATCTGTCGGCAACATAACCATAAAGTCATTTCCTCTATTTATGTGTATATAGGTATATCTGTCTCTCTGTCCATCTGTCATGCATTTTGTTTTTAAGGCACTTTAGAATGACATACAAAATGGAAGTAGATTGACTATCTTAGTTTTTGTTCAGAGCGGCCAGGAAAATTTTTAAAATGTACATTTTCCAATTTTACCTCATTTTTAATTTCATAGTTTTGTTTCTTAAACAAGGTATCTCTAACAGATCTTAATATATGGTAATAAACAAAGTGCCTCTAAGAGGGAGAAAAATAGGTATAATTCACTGTCATTTGATAGGTACAAGTAAACCCTTTTTGATTATACCTTCTCAAAAATAAGCAGATGACAGTCTATAAAAACTAGATAAGAAATAACCTTGCATGTCAGGTATTTTCTTATTCTTTGTTTTAACAAATTGAAAGAGTATCTGATTAGGATGTCAGCTGATAGATGATCAACTGAAAATGGCATTCAGGGCATCAGGAGGGGCTGACCTGTTTGAGTGATGTTGTTATGAAGAAACATCTACTTCTTGACTTGAACAGGATCTCTCAGTGCCCCATGTGCAAAAATGATATAAAAGATGACATGGATGCCACAAACTGCCAGGCTAGCAATAAGCAGTATTCACCTAGGCAGACAAGAACTAATAAAAAAGATACAGTTTTCCAACAAAGCAGATGTTTTTATATGTAATGGTTCCTTAAATTTTAAGTCTATTTAGGATGCATTGCTCGATTGTACGTTAACAATAATTGTATGACTCAACCCAGATGACATCTTTTTTTTTTTTTTAGACAGAGTCTGACTCTGTTGCCCTGGCTAGAGTGCTGTGGCATCAGCCTAGCTCACAGCAACCTCAAACTCATGGGCTCAAGCAATCCTCCTGCCTCAGCCTCCTGAGTAGCTGAGACTATAGGCATACACCACCATGCCCAGCTAATTATATATATATATATTTTTTTTTTTTTTAGTTGTCCAGCTAATTTCTTTCTATTTTTTTAGTAGAGATGGGGTCTCACTCTTGCTCAGGCTGGTCTCAAACTCCTGAGCTCAAACGATCCGCCTGCCTCAGCCTCCCAGAGTGCTAGGATTACAGGCGTGAGCCACCACACCCAGCCCAGATGACATTTTTATACACATAGAATCATGTGGCTGCAGGAAATGTATAAAATTAGAATTAAAATGATATATTTTTGTTACAGAGACATGTGACAGTGTTCAATGAAAGATCTTCAAACATAGTACATATATAATATTAGGATTAAATTCTTCAGAGGAACTGGAATGAAACAAATGCAAGTTGAAGGAGTAAAAGGAACAAGTTAGATTTCTGACAGGTAAAGAAATGCTTGTTGATGTATTTTTTAAAACGAATGATGGTGGGGCCCAAGTTGTCTCTCATTCATCTGACCCGGAAGCAGTTACAGAGCACTACAGCAACTCTATTTTAGCATATTGATATGCACAGTGTGCTGGAAGTATTCTTTGTGACTACTTACACTTTTGATGAAAAAAATTAATTGTGAACTATTTCGGTGGTCTCTTTTCTGCATGAAAACCCACCCCAGGCCATGGTGGCTTGCAACAACAACAATACATTGATCCCGAGTCCCCAGAGTCCAGGCTCAGAGGTCTGCAACAGCCCCACCAAGGGCTGATCATCGGACGGGGAGGCTGCAGTGCCGCATCCATGCAGCACCCAGCCCCAGGAGGGCAGTAATCCAGAGTCCTGAGGGAGCAAGGCAGGCCCGAGGTACAGCTTGCCCACCGGCGGAGGTGGTGGGAGCTTGACTGGGGTGATGGGTCCTCCCCAGACCCCAGCTCCTCTCTGTGAGTCCTCCCTTGCACATGCTCTCCCAGTCAGAGTAAGCAGCAGCAGCTATAACAGGGTCTCAGGGCTCCCTGGTTTCCTGCTAACCCCTGCAGGGCAAGGCTTTTAGTTTCCAGCCTGGTAGACCCTCATGCAGGAGGATCTCTCCCTGATGCCTGAGGTACCAGGAGGTCCATAGGCCAATGCCTTTCTAGCCCCATTTGTGCCTGAGCCCCACTCCAGGCGGGTGCTCCCTAAATGCTCCCCTGACCTTGTCCTATGAGGGTACAAAATTCATCACCCAGGGGTCAGAAGGACCTCAAGAGAGCAGCACGTGGTGGGAGGACAGAGGAATGGGTCCTGGGCAGGTCCTTCTTTCCCCCTGCTTCCCTGCAATCTCCCAAGTCCCTAGCCCAGTGTCCACCCAGCTAGGAATCTTCCATTCTCCCTAGACCCCAGCTGACGGATGTACTTCCTCCTGGGTCTTGCCGACCTCCAGTACCAGCTGGAGGTGAAGGAGATGCTATTTGCTCAGGCTTTGCTGACTCCAAGGAGGACGGCCCAGTACAGTTCCCCAGACCCAAGACTGGGGAAGAAGGTGGAGGGTGGGCAGCTGGGGGCTGGGGGCTGGGGGAGGCTGGGATCGACCTGGTCCAGCCTAGTTCTGAATCACGTTCACTGTCCCTCCAGTTTCTTTCCTCACTTGTTTCTCTAAGACGTGACCAGGTCTCACCACGTGGTGTGGACACAGCATTACCCAATCTTATATCAGGGAGAGAGAGGTACCTCTTCTGCCTGACTCCCGGCCCTGGCAGTGACCCATGTCCTTCTAGACCCCATCTGCAGTCTCTGCCCACCCTGCAAGAGGCCACCTGTGTTTCTAGCCAGGGACATGCCCTTCATTCACCCTGTCTTGGTAGAACTACTGATGGAGATGCCGCCCTCGGCCACAGCCCAGAGAGCCCAGCAGGGACAGAGGGTGGGCAGCACGGAATCCCCCTGGGGAGCCTGCCTGGAGCTTTTGTGCTGCAGCGGCCCCAGCCTCTCCTGCAGCGGTTCTTCCCTCTTCCTTTGGTTTCACAGCCTCCTGCATTTATCGCTCCAGTGCGCTCCTTCCTGTGTCCTGCCTGCAGCAGTTGGGGCCTGTGGCTGACAACCACAGAGCTCCAGCCAAATCTCTCTCCTTCCTTTCTCTCCCCTAGAACAGTTTCATCACATCCTTCAACAGACAGGAGGCAGAAAGAGGTGGAAGCGTAGACACGGTGTGCTCTGTGTCTGCAATGGCCATCTTGTCCTCCAAACGCCCCAGATGGCCCATAGGGGCGGGCGGGCGGCTGGGCAGGCGTGGCCCCAGCTGCATCCTGCCCCGGCCCAGAACCCAGGTGGGGTGTTGCTCTGCAGCCGGGCAGAAGGCGTGCCTTGGTGAAGAAGAGCCCGGTAGCCAGAGGGGCAGGAGTCCTCAAAGCCCGCACCCTGGACTTCGCTAAGTTACCATCTTTGGTGTCTCATCCACAAGTCAATCAATCTGTCTTTTGCCTAAATTGGTCCAGGTTGGTTTGGAGACTTGCAACCAGACGTACCGTGAAAATTTTATCTGAAGGAGAGTATGTGATTTCCATTTTTAACAATAATTGTGAACTGATTAAACTGAAAACCTTCCCTAGAAATGCTGAAAAAAATATAAAAAATGTCCTTTTAAAATCATGGCTTATCTCTCAATATTTCAGGGGAATTTCCAGGGACCAAAAACAAAGGTGGACCGGGCATGGTGGCTCACACTTGTAATCCTAGCTCTCTAGGAGGCCGAGGCAGGAGGATTGCTCAAGGTCAGGAGTTCGAAACTAGCCTGAGCAAGAGTGAGACCCCTTCTCTACTAAAAATAGAAAGAAATTAATTGGCCAACTAATATATATAGAAAAAATTAGCCGGGCATGGTGGCGCATGCCCGTAGTCCCAGCTACTCGGGAGGCTGAGGCAGCAGGATTGCTTGAGCCCAGGAGTTTGAGGTTGCTGTGAGCTAGGCTGATGCCACAGCACTCTACCCTGGGCAACAGAGTAAGATTCTGTCTCAAAAAACCCCAACAACCAACCAACCAAACAACAACAACAAAAAAACAAAGGTGAAAACCAGGGTGGTGAGAACTGAGAGCAGGCTCTTCTTTGTGGTCCCTGCCAGCTCTAGTAACCAGACTTTCTCTTTTTTTTTATTTTTAAAAATTGAGCAGAAAGTGTAGCATTCCCCTGTACACCCCTCCTCCTCTGCTGTTTCCCTTATTAACATCTTGCATTCATGTGGCACATTTGTCATAATCGATGACCCAATATTGGTACATTTATTAACCAAAATAGATACATGGAGGGGCACAGTCTATACTAGGGTTCAAATGTTGTATATTCTGCAAATTTGGACAAATTCATAGTGTTATGTGGCTACCATTATAGTGTCATTTACAATAGTTTTACTGCCCTAAAAATCCCCTGGGCTCTGCCTGTCCATCCATCCCTGCCTCCCCCCAAATTCCTGGCAACTCCTGGTCTTTTACTGACTCCATAGTTTTGCCTCTTGCAAAGTGTCATAAAGTTGGAATCGTATAGCATGTAGCCTTTTCAGATGGGCTTCTTTTACTTACCAACACACATTTGAAGTTCCTCCAAGTCTATTCATGGCTGGATAACTCATTTCTTTTTATCACTGAATGATATTCCATTGTCCGGACGTAGCACAGTTTATTTATATCTTCACCGATTGAAGGACCAACTTGACTGCTTCTAGCTTTGGGCTACTGCGAAAAAGCTGCTCTGAACATCCCTCTGCAGGTTTCTCCGAGGGCGTAGTAAATCATCAGCTCCATTGGGTAAATACCAACCAATGAGATTGCTGGATCGAATGGTAAGACTATGTTTAGTTTTGTAATAAGCTGCCAAATTGTATTCCGGCAGGACTGTACACACCATTGTATTCTCTGCAATGAGTGAGAATTCCTGTTGCTCCACAGCCTGTCAGCATTCGGTGTTGTGTTTTGGGTTTTAGTCATTCTAATGGGTGTGTAGTGTTATCTCATTGTTGTTTTAATTTGCAATGACATAGGATGTTGAGCATCATTTCACCTAATTGTTTGCCATCTGAATATCTTCTTTGGTAAGGTGTCTTGCCTATTTTCTTACTGTTGAGTTTTAAGAACTCTTTCTATTATAAGAGTTCTTGTGTTGAATACAAGTCCCTTAACAGATATGTGCTTTGCAAATATTTTCTCCAAGCCCATGGCTTGTCTTTTCATTATCTTAATAGCATCTTTCACAGAACAGATGATTTTAATTTTAATAAAGTCCAACTTATCAGTTTTTTTCCATGGATCATGCTTTTGGCTTTGTATCTAAAAAGTCATCATCAAACACAAGATCATTTGGATTTGTTCCCACATTATCTTCTAGGAGTGTTATAGTTTTCTGTTTTACATTTATACGTCTATGGGTTAACTTTTGGGTAAGGTGTAAGGTCTGTGTTCAGGCTCATTTTTTTGACTGTGGATGTCCAGCACCATTTGTTGAAAAAACTGTTGTATTTCCAGTGAATTGTCTTTGTGCCTTTGTCCAAGATCAGTTGACTATACTTATGTAGGTCTACTCTGGGCTCTCTATTCTATTCCACTGATACATATGTCTAGTCTTTCATGAATACCATTCTGTCTGATTACTGAAGCTTTATAGTAAGTCTTGTAGTATCAGTAAGTCTTGTAGTAAGCTTGTAGTATCAGTAAGTCTTGTAGTAAGCTTTATAGTAAGTCTTGTAGTATCAGTCGTTTAGCTATGTTCTTCTTCAGTATTGTGTTGGCTATTCTACGTCTTTGCCTTTCCACATAAACTTTAGAATTACTTTGTCAATATCCACCAAATAACTGTCTGGGATTTTGATTGGGATGGTTTTGAATCTATAGATTAAGTTAGAAAGAATTAACATCTTGACAATATTTAGTCTTCCTATCCATGAGCATAGATATCTCTCCATTTACTTAGATCTTTGATTTTTTTCATCAGTTTTCCTTATATAGATCCTATACATATTTTGTTAGATTTACACGTATTTCATTTCTTTGTGCTAATGTAAATGGAATTGCATTTTTAATTTCAAATTTCAGTTGTTCATTGGTGGTATATAAGAAAACAATTGAATTTTGTATATTAATCTTGTATCTTGTAGCCTTGTTGTAGTAGTGTATTAGCTCCAGTTTATTTTGCTGACTTTTTGGAATTTTCTACATGGACAATCATTTCATCTGCAACCAAAGATAGTTTTATTTCTTCTTTCCCAAGCTGTATATCTTTTATTCCTTTTCTTGTCTTATTGCACTGACTAGGACTTCTAGTATGATGTTGAATAGGAGTGGTGACAGGGGACATGCTTACCTTTTTCCCCAAATTAAGGTTACAGCATCTAGTTTCTCACTATTAAGTATGATGTTAGCTATAAGATTTTTGTAGATGGTCTTTATCAAGTTGAGAAAGTTATTCTCTATTCCTAGTTTTCTGAGAGTGTTTTTTCTTTTTCATGAATGGATAGTGGATTTTGTCAATTTTTTTTGCACTTATAGATATGACAATGGGATTTTTTTCTTTAGTCTGCTGATGTGATCAATTACATTAATTGATTTTTGAGTGTTGAATTAGCCTTGCACACCTGGGAAAAGTCCCACTTGGTTGTGGCATATATAATTCTTTTTATACATTGTTGGATTCAATTTGATAATATTTTGATAAAGATTTTTGCATCTATGTTCATGAGGGATACTGATATAGTTTTCCATTCTTCTGATGTCTTTATCTAGTTTTCATGTTAGGGTAATGCTGGCCTCATAGAATGAGTTATAGGAAATATTTCTGTTTCTGTCTTTGGAAGAGATTGTAGAGAATTGGTATCATTTTTTTCCTTAAATGTTTGGTGGAAATCACCAGTGAAATAGTCTTGGCCTAGAGATTTCCTTTTTTGAGGACTATTAATTATTGGTTCAATTTGTTAATAGATATAGGCCTATTTAGAGTATTTGTTGCTCTTTATGTGAGTTTTGGTAATTTGTGTCTTTCAGGAAATTGGTCCATTTCATCTAAGTTATCAGATTTACAGGCAGAGTTGTTTATAATATTTTTTAATTACCTTTTTAATGTCTGTGGGATCAGTAGTGATGGCCTTTCTGTCATTTGTGATATGAGCAATTTGTGTCTTTTTCCTTTTTTCTTAGTTAGCCTGGCTAACAGCTTATTGATTCCATTGATATTTTCAAGGAACCAGCTTCTGGCTTCACTGATTGATTGTCTACTTTTAATTTCATTGATTCTGCTCCAATTTTTATTATTTCTTTTCTTGTGCTTATTTTTTATTTAATTTGCCCTGTTTCGCCTAGTTTCTTAAATTGAAAGATTTGGTGATTATTTTTAGATCTTCCTTCTTCCCTAATATATGCATTAATGTCACATATTAATTAATTTCCATCTAAGTGCTGCTTTCACTGCATTCCACACACTGGTAAATTGTATTTTCATTTAGTTCAAAATACTTTTGAGACTTGTTTTTTGATCTTTGTGTGATATAGAAGTACATTGTTTAATCTCAAAATAGTTTAGAATTTTCCAGCTACTTTTCTGTTATTGATTTCTAATTTAATTGTAGTCTGAGAGCACTTTGTACAATTTCTATTCTTTTAACTTTCTTTACGGTGTGTTTATGGCCCAGAATATGGCCTATCTATGATCTTGAGAAAAATATGTATTCTGCTGTTAAACAAAGTATTCTATAGATGTCAATTAGATCCAGTTGATGGATAGTGCTGCTCAGTTCAACTATATCCTCTCTAATTTTGTGCCCACTGGGTCTGTCAATTACTGAGCAAGGAGTGTTGAAGTCTCCAGCTGTAATAGAAGACTTGTCCATTCTCCTTACAGTTCTCTCAGTTTTTACCTTCTGTATTTTGACACTCTGTTGTTAAGTGCATGCATCTTAAGTATTATTGTATCTTCTTGGAAAACTGACCCCATCCCTTTGTTATTATGTAATGCCCTCTTTATTCTTGATAATTGTCCTTGTTTTAATGTTTCATTTGTCTGAAAGCAGCGGTCTTTAGATTAGTGTTAGCAAGATATACCTTTCTTCATCCTTTTATTTTCAATCTGTGTCTTTATATTTAAAGTAGGTTTCTTGGCTGGGTGCAGTGGCTCACGCCTGGAACCCCAGTGCTTTGGGAAGCTCAGGTGGAAGGATCACATGAGGCCAGGAGTTCAAGACCAGCTTGGGCAACATAGCAAGACCCTATCTCTACAAAAAAAAACCCCCAAAAAACAAATTAGCCCAGTGTGGTGGTATGCGCCTGTAGTCCCAGCTACTCTGGAGGCTGAGGTAGAAGGATCACTTGAGTCAGGGAGTTGAGGGTTTCAGTGAGTTGTGATCATAAGACTGTATTCCAGCCTGGGTGACAGAGAGAGACCTAATTTCAAAATAAATAAATAAATAAAAATAAAAAATAAAAATAAAGTAGCTTTCTTAGAGAAACATAATTGGGTCTTCTTTTCTTTTAATCCATTCTGACAGTTTCTATCTTTTAAATGCTATATTTAAACCATTCCCATGTAAAGTGATTATTGAGTAATTAGAAATTTTTGTTTATTTATTGGCTTGTTTATCATATTCTCGGGGGAAGAGAAGTTTGTCACTTCTTGCTGAGTTTGTGCTCACCCTAAAATCTTTACATTTTTTATTTAGAAATAATTTTAGACTTATAGAAGACTTGCTAAAACACTGTAGAGAGTTTCCATATACCTTTCACCCATATTCCCCTAATGTTAACATCTTATATGACCATGGTACTATTATCAAAACTAAGAAATCAGCACTGGTACATTACCGTTAATTAACTACACACTTTATTCAGATTTCTCAAATTTTTCCTCAAATGTTTTTTCCCCCTCTTCCAGAATTCAGGCCAAGATACCAGATTGCATTGAGGCTGTTTTGTTTTGATAGGAAAAAAGAACTTGGGCCTGTGTAAGGCCATGCAAAGGTAAATAAAAGTGAATAAAGGGGAAAGAGGGTGCTTTCTTTTCCTCCCCTTCTTACAGTGTCTCTGGGAAACAAAGTGGGTCTGAGTCCTTTCTTTAACCTTTGGAATGTACAATAGATACATCTCTCCAGGACTAGAAAGTCCAGCCCAGTTATACAATGCAGCTATTCCTCCTGGGTCATAGGCCTCAGAGACCTTTGAAATGTGGAGTTAGTGTAACAGCTTATCTCAAGGTGTAGTCGTTGGTCCTTCTGGAGATAAGAGAAGTTTTATTATTCTTTTGGAGGAGGTTGATTATCTTAACAAATAGCTACCTCAATTCCCAAGTGAACCTTGGACCTGCTTTGCTATATACATTGGTGGAATTTTATTCTGACTTTGTTGTCTCTTGAGAGCTACCTACATACATGTACTCTTTGTGCTTACCCAGTAATTAGCCAGTTATCTTCGTTTCTGTGTTCATGTGGAAAGGTCTCTCTGTGCTGGCAGTATTTTTACTTGCCCAACAGCAGACAGTTAGAACCAAGTCCTCTATTAGAAGTGAAAAGCCCGCTCGCTGTGAAAGACGATCAGCAAAGGGAGGACGTAGAAGGATTATCCATCTTGGGCTTGGCTCTGGGTTGGAAACAGCCTCCCCCAAGTGCTATGGTTTAAAAGTTAGTGTTACCCTGCAATTTGTATGCTGGAATCTAATACCCAATGTGATAGTGTTAAGACCTGGGGCCTTTTGGGAAACAATTATCACGAATGAGATTAGTGCCCTTAGAAAAGGAGCACACTAATAAAAGCAGTCGAAGGGAGCTGCCTTGTCCCTTCTGCCACGTGAGGGTACAGCTGTGTTAGGATGCAGCAAGAGGTACCATTTATGAAGCAGAGAGTGAGGCTTCATCAGAAACCAAGTCTATTGTCACCTTGATCTTGGACTTCCCAGCCTCCAGAATGGTGAGAAATAAATTGCTATTATTTATAAATTACCCAGACTAAGGCATTTTGTTACAGCAGCCCAAATGGAAGAAGACACTAAGAATCTGTAACCACAGCCTGCATGGGGTTTGAATTTACACCAACGGGAGTCCAGGAAACTCCAAGCCAAAAATTACCACAGAAGGTGGTCCCCTGTTGATAACAGCTTCTTGTCATCTATAAGAAGTCTGCACAAATGGGGAGTCAGAAGCTTATAAAAATCTATGTAAGAGACTAGAGATAAAGTCTCATGGAACATGAGGACAGTCTTTGGTTATTATGGAGCACATGAAAAATGACCGTTGGCAGGAATCAGCAGAAACAACAAATGGCGACATCTGACTTCTGAGTCAAACTCAGATAACTAAAATTGATGTAGACTAAAATAAGTGTGTTTATATCAGACACAAGTGAAAAATATAACCAATGAATTTAAAAATACAGATGGTTTATAAAGCAGATTAGGCACAGTTTATGAGAGAATTAGAAAATATAAAGTTAGATCTGCAGCACAAAGAGATAAAAAAGTTAGAAAGATAGGAAAATATAAAAGACAGGTTTAAGAGACGTGAAGGGTAGAATAAGAAAGTCCAATGTAAGAATAACTGGGGTCCAGTAAAGAGGAATGGAAGGAATGGGGGAGCAGCAATATTTAAAAAGATAACATCTGGTCATTTCGAAGAACAAATGAAAGGCAGGAACCTCAGGCTCAGAAACCACAATGAGCTCCGAGCAATGTGAGGAATGGAAGTTCTGCGAAGCCTGAGAAGAGCAAGAACATAAACCACTTCAGAATACTTGCCCTGTGGCTGGTAAAAGACTGGATGATAACTGTAGCTTTAGCAGTAGCAACTCTAAACCACAGGCAAGTGCAAAGGACTCCAAATGCTGTCATTGCCCCATCATGACTTTGTGGCTTTCAAGCCTGACAGGGTTTGGATCCTGACCTCTCATTGCACTGTTGGGCTAGTTCCAGCTCTGTGCCTCAGTTTCCCCACCCACAAAAATGGGGATAATAACAGGACCTTCCTCATTAGAGTTGTCACAAGTATTCAGTGAAGCACTTAGCACGATGCCTGGCACAGAGTGAGTGCTCCACTGATGGTGAGTGCTCCACCAATGGTGATTAATTTAATCACTAAAATATTTTTGATATATAACATTTTAAAATAATATTTCCTCTTTTACTTTTCCTTATTTTTTGGTGTCTTGATTTACTGGTTTCCTCAGCTCTTCTGGCCAGTTCCCAGATGATGCTGACACTGCTGGTTCAGGGACCACACTTTGAGAACCACTGACCTATGGTAAGGAGGCCACTTCCAGAAGGTGCAGAGGAAACTGTCTTGGAAGGTGAAGAGTATTCTTCTGGGAGATGTGTTGATGAGGAAGGCTTGGGTCTGGGCACCTGAAGCCAGGTGGGGAATGAGAACAGACACCAAAGAACAGCAGACTAAGACAAGATGGCCCAACTATTACAAGAGTTCAGAAGACACTTTTCCCAGCTGAGGCTGGGAAGTCTGGGAAGTCTGGGAAGGGCCCCCGGGGGGAGCTGTTGGGCTGGGCTTCCACGGCTGGGTGGTGAGCACCACTCCGCACTGGCCCTGCAAGCGTGATGTGGTGTCCTCAGAACGTGAGGTGGGCAGGGTGCGTGTGCTGACATGCACCCCTTCTAGTCTTGTTGGGGTCTTTAAAAATGAGAACAGAACAATGGCTTCCATGAGAGCTCTGGTCACCCTGGCTAGAGGAGCAAGGATATGGAAATGGTCATCACTGTAGATGTCATGAGGTGAGCGGGGATTAAGGTCATGGTCGCAGGTCTGGCTGGAAAATGCCCAGGACAGTGTCTCTGTGATGTTGTCATTTGTCCTGATGCCAGCCTTGAAAATGTGAAAAGAGAGGGACCGTGTGACATGGTGATTCTACCAGGAGGTCATCTGGGTGCGCAGACTTTATCTGAGTCTGCTGCCACGAAAGATACCGAAGGGACAAGAAAACAGAAAGAGCTTTATGGCTGCCATCAGTGTGAGTCCCACAGCTGTGTTGGCTCATGAAATCGATTTTGGAAGCAAAGATACCCCACACTCACTTGCTAAAGACAGTCATCGCTGCTGCCCTGAGGATCATGTGGCAAAGGACAGCTGGATTCTCCCAAGCCGAGGTCCTGGGACCTCCCGTTACTGAGGTGCTGAGCCGCAAGGAGCGGCCAGATAAAGAGAAGGTTCCACTTGTTCTCAAAGATTAGAGCAGAGGAATTTGACAAGCAATTAGAGAAGTAGGCCATTTGTTATCTATTCTCACTCTGTTCACTTTAAACAAACAAACAAAAAAATGGTAGGTTCATGTGCCGAGAACCTGCTGTCATTACTGCTGCTGTGAAGAGTGGTTGTGAAGTAACAACTGCACAGAGATTTCTCAACCTATGAATTGTGTCTGTACAACTCGGAGCCTTGTTTGCACAATAAACAGGGCATTTAGCAAACAAAACAAAACAAAAAGACATAATGTAGGGTCTGTGTCCTGCCTTTGAATACGAAGGAATCGTGGCCGCTTGGACCAGTCAACAGGCCAACCTGTCCACCAGGACGGTACCCTGGGCCCATACTTTTAGGGCCCATGAAGGAAAGGAGGATATGATAATGATGAATGTATAATAATGAATCTAGACTGGACTGTATTCACCTTTATAGTCACGGTCATAAAATGTAACTTTTCATATTTTTTATGGAAGAAGGGGCCCCAAAACGCATCATGATGTGACCCCGAGATTGAGCATGGTGGAAGTAGTGCTCTGACTTCTGAGGAGGGGCCAGTGAAGGCCATGTGGCTTCTGCCTCATTCTCGTGGGGTGCTCCTAGCCCCCCGGCACCCCTGCAGGGCCCCTGTTTTGGGTGCCTGGCCCAGCTGAGCCCTCAGATGACTGCGGCCCCAGATAGCAACCCCGTGCAGGGCTCCAGGCCAGCATGGCCCAACTGAGTTCTGCCCAGATTTCTGACCCACGAAACTGTGACCAAAATAAAATAGTTTGTTTCAAGCAGCTAAGTTTGGGGATAATTTGTGATGCTGAAACAGTAACCATAACATTTAGCCAAGGAAGGGGACACAGAGACTGGTGCTCTCATGGGGGTGACAAATGGATAGCTAGTCCCTGATGCCAGCCCCTTGGGTCTGTTTTCTAGCATGGTGGACTGCTGATCCTCCATAGCCTGCTGGTTTGCTGGGGCCAGGATTGCTTCTTCAGCCACTAGCTGGAAGGAGATAGGGGTTAGCACTGCCTGGGTGGCCATGGGAAGCTATAGAGGAATTTGCAGCCGGGCTGTGCTCCACCAAGAATCACTGTAGCTGTGGAATAAAGAGCACAGTGGTGGGTGTGGGGAAGGGCAAGAAGGAGGTGGGGGAGACATCAGAGGGTGGAGCCTGGGGCCATAAACAGCAAACAGGGTTCTTGGATGCTAACCAGCAAATTTACACAGAGAAGAGGTTTACCGAATAGCATCATTTTTTCTTCACCCCAGACTGATGGAAGGCTGGAGAAAAGGGCAGGGCTGTGCAGACCAGGCATCTGTGAACAAGGCTGAATCATGCCAGGGCATGGCAGTGAGGTCGTCCCAGCATGCAGAGTAGCCACAGGACACTCACCACCGCTGCTGCAGGAAATCATCTCCTCTTTCTCCATCCCCGGGCCAGCGTCCCAGGTAAGAGCTTTGAATTGCTAAGAGTGGGAAGAGGAAACACCTGCCTCCTGTTTTGTAAGGGCCACCTCTTTAGGGTACTCCAAAACTCGTTTGCATACTGAATATCCCCAGACTGGAAAATAATTTTACTTTAGCAAGTGAGAGATTGACCTGAGCTGAGGTGTGGCAGTGAGCAGTGTCTTAGTCCACTTTGTGCTGCTATAATGGGACACCACAGCATGGGTAATTTCTAGACAATAGTTTATTGGGTTCATGGTTCTAGAGGGTGAGAGCTCCGAGATCTGGAAGCCACATTTGGTGAGGGTCTTCTTGCTGCATCATAACATGGTGGAAGACATCACATGGTGAGAGAGTAAAAGAGAGTGAACAAGAGAGGGGAAGGAAAGGGGGCCTAACTCGTCCTTCCATTGGGAACCCACCCCCACGATAACTAACCCACTCCTGAGACAATGGCATGGATCTATTCATGGGCAGAGCCCTCATGACCTAATCATCTCTTAAAGGATCCACCTCTTGACAATGTTGCACCAGGGACTAAGTTTCCAACACAGGAACTTTGGGGAACACGTTCAACCATAGCAGGCAGGGAGAGAGAATGGCTTCTTTGAGAGGATTTGGAGAGGGACACAGAGTAGCTAGTGGCCCAGAGTCAGCCCGTAGGCTCACACTGTTTGGGTTCAAATCCTGACTCTGCCTCTGGATAGGGGGGTGAATAAAGAGCGATTTATGTAATTATTTGGGAAATTTATGTAATTATTTGACTATTCTAAACCTTTGTTTCCTCATATGGATGATGTGGACAAGAATATTATCTACCCCCAGAGCTGTGGGCAGGGTGAAGTGTGATCATTTGGATGAGGTGTTGATAATGATAGCTGCCCAGTGCAGGAAGCCAAGAGGGGCAGCTATCGTCACCACTTTCAGTCACGGGGTGTGAGCCTGGTGGGGAGGGGGAGAAGCAAGGATGACACTCAGGATTCTGTTTGAACCCCCAGGGATGGAGGTAAAGAATGGGGAGGGGCAGACTAGAGGGGAAGATGTTGAGTTCAGTTCTGGTGGGCTGCGTTTCAATGCTCAAGGGATAATCTGGAATGAATGTGTGGAGGCCATTGGTTACAAGCCATTGGTTACAGAGGCCTGGGTTTTAGGAGCACTTCCCAGGTTGGACACAGGTTTAGAGTTCTTGGCAGGAGATGGTGATGGCACCATCCATGAAAAAAGGGTCCATGAAAAAAGGTAGGTAGGTAGACTCTGAGCCAAGTATTCCAGGATAAGTAGTTCATCTGGAGGTGTCTCCAGGGGACATCAGTGGGGAAGCAAGATGGGGCAGGAAATGTCTGAGGTCAGGGCCTCTAGAAAGTAGAGCCCTAGACAGGGCCTGAGTGTGTGAAGTTTCCTGTGAGGAGGTCTCAGGAGCGAGGGTGGCCAGAGATAGAGGGGAAGAAGCTGAGCAAGGAGGTGGCGTGGCCTGGTCTGTGAGGGCAGAGGGATTTGGAGCAGAAATGACTCTGCAGCGCAGTCTTTGACACAGAGGGGAGGCCTGTCATCCTCATAGCAGTCGATCACATGCTGTGTGTGTATGTGTTGGGAGTGTTCTGAGTTAAGGAGCATTCATCAGCAGGGGGCAAACCTCCAGCTTCAAGGTCAGGGAGATGTTAGCAGCCCAGACTCTTAGCAGCAGGGAGAAGGTACCAGAGTCCAAGCAAGTGGGTCTGGGTGGACACTAACAGCATCTCTGAAGGAAGCCATGTGGAATGTGATCATTAAGAAGTAAGTAGTAGGCTGGACACAGTGGCTTAACCTGTAATCCTAGCACTCTGGGAGGCCCAGGTGGGCGGATCACTCAAGGTCAGGAGTTGGAAACCAGCCTGAGCAAGAGCAAGACCCTGTCTCTACTAAAAATAGAAAGAAATTAATTGGCCAACTAATATATATATATATATATATATATATATATATATATAAAAATTAGCCAGGCATGGTGGCGCATGCCTATAGTCCCAGCTACTCGGGAGGCTGAGGCAGCAGGATCGGTTGAGTCCAGGAGTTTGAGGTTGCTGTGAGGTAGGCTGACGCCACAGCACTCTAGCCCAGGCAACAGAGTGAGACTCTGTCTCAAAAAATAAATAAATAAATAAAGAGAAGTAAGTAGTGCACAGTCCTGCTGGGGACCCCTGGAGGTAGAGTAGAATACATGCCTAAGAGTTATTCGGCCCCAGGTGTGTGTGTGTGTGTGTGTGTGTGTGTGTGTGTGACACGTCCATATATGTTGGGGAGGGGTACTTATAATCCAACTCCTGTCAGTCTTTGGTCTGGTTTTTCTCCAGCATGTTAATTCTTGGCACCTTCAGCTAGTGGGCAACGTGGACTTTGGAGGCCAGAGAAAGTCCCCAGGCAAAGGTGTGCATGGGTGGGCAGTGGAGGCTGGGCAAATGCACAGGCAGAGCCGTCAGGGCAGGGGCTGTGGACAGGGCAAAGAGGCATCTGCCACAACTTTTAGCTGAGGGCGCCGAAGCAACTGAAGAGCAGCGAAAAAGCGGGAGGAGATCGGAAGGAGGGAGCCGTGGGGCTCGTGCGCACACACACTCCCAAGGTGATATATTTCCTCCGGGCTGCGCATCCCACTCCCATTGCTGCATCTGAGTACTTGACACTCTTTAAAGCCAAAAAAGGGTGTCTGCGGAGCCATCCACAGCCAGCCCAGTCTCAGCCGAAGGTGCCCAGGCTGGGTGAGCACCGAGGAGCGTGTGGCGAGGGGAAGCGGAAGGCACTTTGGTGGCCGGCGACAAAGAGGGGCTGGAAACTTTCCCTGGAAAATAATGAGTGGAGAAATCTTTACTGATTAGTTAAATCCGGGATAATCCTGGCTGATGAGGGCAGATTCAGAACCCTTAAGGGATTTAGGGTTCCAAAACGACTCCCAGGGGTAGCCCGGGGTGGGGACGCTGGCAGGGGTCCTACACCTCTGGCTGCAGATTTGCCTGGGGGGAGGGAAGCTGGGAGGGGCCACTCTGCAGGCTGCGGGGCATCAGAGGAAGGCCGCACAGTAAGCTTTCTCTTATGCATGTCTCCTAAATACCAGAAGCGTTTCCCACATCTTGGCAGAAGCTGAGCAAAGCGCTTCGCCCTGCTCTCGCCGTCGTGCCCCCTGTCCCTTGGTGCGGAGCTCTCGCCGCCCGTGGCGCGGATCCTCGCAGCGTAGGGAGCACGAGTGACCCCAGAGCCCCGCAGGAGCTGGGGTGCGGGTGGAGGCGGGGATTCGTGCAGCGCGGCGGTAAGAGGCATTTCTCACTGCAGAGGGGCCGGTGAAAGTGCTCTCCTGCACTGCACTCCTGCGGCCACCACGCTGTGAAACTGGGGGAATCCAGGATCCAGCTTGCCAGCTGCCCGGTCCTGCGGGGCCCCTCCCTGCCAGTGGGGCCCGGAGGAGGCGTTAGGGACACGCTTGTCCGCAGGAGTGCCTCTTCTCGGTCTCTGAGTCCTTTTCTCGGTTGCTGGCTGTGGTTCGCTCTCCTCGTTTCTCTCTCCGTGTCCAATGAGACCGGGTTAATAAGTATCGGTTTCTCTCATCTGCAAAATGGGTTTGGTAAGATCCTTCTCAAGAGGTTGGAAACCGGTGTGCTCTTGGTACTGGGCCGCGGCCACCGCGTGGGGGTTAGGCTCCCCTGGCCTGGCCAGCTACTTGGGGTCTGTCTTCTCGGTGATCTCCTGCCTCCCCAGGCAGAGGTAGGGAGAGAGACCCCCAAGACCTGGCCAGGGTGAGGCGGCTTCGTCAGCACCCGGGGCTGCAGCAACAGCCCACGCGTCTGCCGAGCCTCTTAGACCCTTCCCTTGCGGGTGACCAAGGTTGAGCCACCTTAGAACCGACTGTCCTGCCTGCCTCCCGGGTCGCTGGCTACAGAATGTGTGGAATTGTAGGTATCTCCCTTAAGTGCGACCTCAAATTCGAATAAACACCACGCCGCAGGTGAAGAGCCGGAGCACTTGGGCGGGTTCCCATATTCCCAACGCCTCTCCCCGAACCTAGACATAAATTCAGGGAGAAGTTCCAGACAAGCCAAAAAAACGACGCTGGCTTCTAGGGCCGCCCCAACCCTGAGTGATTCAAAGGACAATTGTCCCAAAGGAAAGTCATTGTTTTGCTAATCCTGGGAACAGCTTGCTAGGGGAGATTTGGGTCTTCCTTTAATAATGGAAAGTTAATGCGCAGCCTCTTGTAATTATCTTTATCTGAAGCCCCTCGTCTAATCTGCCCGTTTAGCCAAGGCCCCACTGCAAGGCGCGTGGCCAGCGGGGGACGCGCTCTGCAGGGCTCGCGCTCGGGCAGAAGGAGCGGCCGCCGCGCAGGGCTCCCGGAGTTGCCGCTCCCTCGCTGGGTGACCTCGGACTGCGGGGCGCCATCAGGGGAGTGGGACTGAGGAGGTCCTGCTTCCGGGGTTCTGTGATCAGGAAGGGTAGTTCCAGGGCTCCGAGCAACCAGCAACAAGGATTGGGTGGGCTCACCGCGGAGCCAGGATTGGCTTACCCACGTACTTCGGCGCTGACTTTAGCGAATACAGGCGTTTCACTGGAAAAACGAACCTTCTTTGAATAACTGTAAAATTGGACAGTAGTTTGTTGGCACCCATGAAGTGGGGTGTGTCCCCCACCCAGACCCTATTTTATTCCAACTTACTCTCCCTCCACCCCACCAATTTAGGGTTGCCGGATAAAATACTGGTACACACTCGTACTGAAAAACCGCAAACCAAAAAAACCCCTCCTCACTGTTTATTTGAAATCCCAGTTTCGCTTTGCTTACTGTATTTTCGTCACCTCTGGTACCCTGCCCCGTGCTCTTAGCCCAGCCCAGTCTACCCCTGCTTCTACTTCCCCAGCTCTCAGAAGTCTGCGACCCGGCTATATCTCAGAGAGCTGGGGGGAGGGGGGAGGTGGCCGGGGTAGTAGAGTAGCCATGGATTAACTAAACGTTTTTCGTTTTTCCGCTCCTTTTGGGGAAGGCCTTCTCAGAGGAAGGCTTCCTGGGCTCCAGCGGTGGAGGTGGAGGGCCGGGTGGTAGCGGTGGGGCTGTGGTTGGGAATGGAGCCCTAGGTCTTAATGGGCGGTTGGATCGCATCGGGGAGGCTTCAGGGTGGCTGGGAGTGGGGCTTCCACCGGGCAGTCTGGAAGGAAGGAGAAGACCACTCCAGGATGTGGAATTTGCAGCTTTTAGAGGACAGGCAGACAGCAGAGTCGTTGTCCCCTCCGTTCTTTAGTCCCCAGGACTGGGGGTGGGCTGGCACAGAAGAAAGTGATTGAAGGGACTGCAGCTGGGAAGGCGGCGACCGAGGGGAGGGGACCTGGTGGCGTCCACATTTCGCGGGTTCCGGAACGGTGACGCGCCCGCCCCCGGCTGATTGGAGCCCTCCAGACCTTCCGCGCCCGACTGGCAGCCCGGGGGTATAAAGCTTCCCCTGAGCTTGGCCCCCTCCGCAAACGTGATCCAGGGAGGGTCGTGCCTTGCGGCCTGAGAAACCATGACCGGCCGCGATGCGCTCTCCGACGGGCGCGCCAGGAGCAGGGCGCTGGTGCCTGGCGGCTCCCCCACGGGCTCGCGCCCCCGGGGCTTCGCCATCACGGACCTGCTGGGCTTGGAGGCCGAGCTGCCGGCGCCCGCTGGCCCGGGGCCGGGATCTGGCTGCGAGGGCCGGGCGGCCGCGCCGTGCTCGAGCCCTGGGCTCAGCGGCTCCAGCACCGCGCGCGGGGCCCTCCCGCTGGGGCTCGGCCTCCTCTGTGGCTTCGGCGCGCAGCCGTCCGCGGCCGCTCGGGCGCCCTGCCTGCTTCTAGCCGACGTGCAGTTCCTGCCGCCCGGGGGCCCTGAGCCCGCTGCCTCGCAGGCTCCCACCCTCCCGCCGCCCGCGCTCGGCCGCCAGAAGCGTAGCGAGAGCGTCTCGACGTCCGGTAATCAGGCCCGCGCTGGCCCTTCCCGCCCCTCATCCCCGCGGCCTCGGGCCGCGCGC
>VSMD01036605.1:0-14309 GCA_008750895.1 Mirza zaza
GTATTTCTGCATCAATATGGACAGTCTATTTTATATTAAAGCTGTCAACCTTACCTAATTTCCTCTCGTGGTGATTCTGTTCATAGAAACTATTTCCAGAAATAACTGGTGCTTATATTTAGTGAAGGGCAGAAATTGATTTAAATATTTTGAAAATACAAAGCGATTGGAGGTAGCAGTAGATAGCTCAGTCCTGCATATGCACATCAGTATTTGCAATGGTAACCAATTGATGGTTGTAGCAAAAGACTTTTGGAAGACCTTGTGAGGATGTTAAGAAAACATAGGATCACCATATGGAATAGAGAACCAACAACCTTAGAATTTCAAATAATATTGGGTAGAAATGAATACACCCAGTTTTTCCTTTTGCTTTTTTTACTTGCTACCTGAGGACAATTAGCCTCTTGGTGGGTTACTGTGACTCCTCAGGGTGCTATTGAAAAAGAAAAGGATAAAGAGTAATTGAAGATCTGTAAATAATAGTTGCTCTTCTAATTAGGTTTTTCAAAGGAAAATGATAAAAGGGAAGAACATCTTGAAAGTTACAGCCCACAGGACAGCGGGCTGTGATTAGTAATTTAATAATTCTACTGCCAGGGATCTCTAGGTCTGTCATCTTAAGTTTTTTACTTTTAACTCATCTCCCTCACCCCTGACAATTATGTTCTGTTATTCTTTTCTGTTTCTCTATTGAGTAAAGTTTTTTTTCCTCTTTTTTAAATGTTAAAATTAGATGAGACTAAGTTCTTTCAAAAAGCAAGGTCAGTGCAATTGATTTGTTTTCATTTCCATGTAGATTACAAGTAATTTATTTCTCCCACTTGGGTGAATGGCCCTAACTGAAACAGATTCTCCATGCATTATATGGGGAGCCAGGACCAGCGCACTCAGAAGGAAAGTAAAGGCTGCTAAATGCAAATTGAAAGAGTCTGAGTAATGGTCACTCTAAGTAGCAGTTTAGACTCTAAGCTTAGCAGGGGTTGGTTAACTGTTTTTGTAAAGGACCAAATAGTATTAATAAATATTTTAGGCTTTGTAGGCCATGTAGTCTCTATCCCAGTGGCTCAGCTCTGCCATTGTAATATGAGAACAGCCAGACACAATCTCTAAATGAATGACATAGCTGTGCTCTAGTAAACTGATTGGCCCACATGCCTTAGACTGCTGATCTCTGCAATAGAGAATAGGTAAGGAGCTAGCAAGGAACATCCAGATACAGAGTTTTTTAGCTTCTTTACCACAGAAATCAGTACTATAAAACTCACTTCTCTCAAGGGGAGATATTAATTTATGTACTCTTATGTAAAGGGCCAAAAATGTACTTTTTTTTTTTTTTTATCAGTTTGTGGCCTTTGCATAGACTCTGTCTTTTGTTGTTGTTTTTAAACAGCACCAATTTTTATCATACCAACCTCTTGGAAACACCTAACAGCTTCTCCATAAAGAGCATTGTTTCCTTGCCTTTTGATAGTTGGTAACTTGTAGTTCTCTGCCTCCTCAAACATCAGAACAAAACAAGGAGAATGAAAACAAGACAAAATTTATTCTAAGACTTACTTTTTCTGGACTGATTTTTTTAGAATATAGGTCCTTATTTTTTGAATGGGAATACTGAGATAACTTTTTAAATTTCTTTAGGATAAAAAAAATTAGTCACAAAAATACAGTTCTTTCCAGTTTGTGTAGTACAGCAAATTGACTTGGCATTAATTCTTGCCTCTTATTTGCAGAAATTAAGGAATGAAGAGGGAAATTAGTTGTCTAGGTTCATGTACTTTGCCTGGGATAGAACTGTCAGCCCTGATTTTCTCTCTAGTTAACCTTTTTGAGAAGATGGGGTGAAGCAGAATTTCAGTTATTTGAACTGTATATCTTGAAGCTCCTTCTCTTTCTCCAGATGTTTTGAGAGTGAACACTCCAGCTCATTCACCTCTGTTCTTTCCAGTTAAAAGAGTACGCGACCTTCCACAAGTTCAGCTGGATCCTCTGCCCAAAACGCTCACGCTGGCTTTTGCTTCTCAGCTGGCGAAGACGTCTCTTCATCCCATGGCAGATGTCCCAGAGGCAGACCTTTCTGAAGTGGATCCCAAGCTCGTGCTTAATCTGATGCCCTTTCAGAGAGCTGGCGTCAAGTAGGTTCTTGATCTTGCTCACACCTTCCCTTCTCTTGCGTGAATTTCATCACTCCCCACAAGCTGAGTTCAAGTGTTTCCCCTTTCATGAACTCTCATCTTCCACAAATACCTAGAAGAATCTAAGCATTAAACAGCCAGGTGTGCTATTATCAAAGCCTCATTGGAACCATTGACTCTGATGGCAGGGATGCAGAAACCCCATTTAAACTAGCTTAATGAAAGAGGAGGTTTCTCAGTGCATGCAGTAGAAAATCCAACATCTCTAAAGATCTCTTGACTCTCCCTCTCTCAACTTTTCTTAGTTTGCTCTGTTCTCAGCCAGGTGCTCCTCGAGTGTGGCAACTAAGGCTGCCAGGGGCTGCCAACTTTCAGTGCATCAGCTTAGCAATGACAGAAGCATTTTTCCTGATGGGTTTGACACTGCAATGGCTTAAGTCTGGTGTTGACATCGGAGCCAGTCACTGTGGCCCTGAAGGCTTAAAGTCTTGTTGGTTAAACTAGGTAATAAGCCCATCCCTGAAGCCAGTGGGTAGGGCCTGCCCCCCAAAATACTTCAGCTGAGAGTGGGAGGTTGTGGCTCTCCAAAAGAAACTCAGGGTGCTGTTATTAGAGAAAGAAAAAAGATAAACCCGTGTCCTGACCTGTCCTTATTTTCCAGAGTTTCTTGGGAGAAGCAAAATGCCAGGTTTGAAGTTGCCATCTCTTGAAAATGCAGGTGTTGAAGGAGAGGAGAGAGGAAGTCTTGATAGTCTGTCTAGAGATAATGTGTGTTAGAATTGTTATTAGGCAGTGTGGTTGGAGACAGAGTCCTCTGCAAGGGGTGGAACCTGAGTTATTAATATCAGTGGAACTGACAAATGGAGACGGCCTGCCTGCCCGAGACCTGTTTGTGGTATTGGGCAGCAGTTTGGCTGCTGTCTCAGGCAGGACTCTGGTCTGTGTGCCGTTGGGGCACAACACGCTGTACCATGTCCCCGTTGCCCCAGCCCTGCCTGCCACTCTTGTCTCTCTTTTTCTCCCATCTCTCTAGAGAGTGCACTTTACAAAATGTCATCTTGCTTTGCCATTTCAGTCCTTCATCTGTTGAGATGTCCTTTGTGCCTTGTTTTAACCGGCTCGGAGTGGTTGAGTTCTTCCCATACCTTCTGCTGATTAGAGGAGGTTACATTCTGTTTTCATCATGCGAGACGGAAAAGAACTATGTGACTGGCTTATTAGCAGGTTCCTGAGCAAATGTTCAGTTTTTCAGGAATTCATGGAAAGAGGACTAGTGTTTGGCACAGGGCACTAGACATCTGGCATTCGGGGTCCTTTTTGCTTTTTTCCACTGATTTCTCATGCAACTCAACCAAGTCATTTTTACTGTTTGTGTCTTATTTTTCTTTTTGTGGCATAATAGTTAGGATAGAAGCACTTCCTTAGCACTTACGATGGTGCCAAGCATTGTTTTCAGTGCTTTATATATTAACTTTGTTCATCTTCCCACGACGCTGTGAGGCAGGTCCCTGCTGACTACTGAGGGGCTGAGGCAGAGTGAGGTGAGGGAACGTGCAGGAAGGTGTGCAGCTGTGGAGTGGGGAGCTGGGACTCCAAAATAGTGCACCACACCCTTATTCATCAGCTGTTACCCGGGTTTGTTGTACTCTAAGGGCTTTAGGATCCTGAGGCTGCTAGCGAGTGAAGAACTCGATGCTGAGGTTGGGGCTCCCTCTTAGACACACACTCTTGTTCCCCTTCTCTCCTCTGTCTGTCCTCTTCTCCAGCATTGTCTGTCTCTGCTAGCTCCGTCCCTTTGCCTTTATGTGTACTGAGCACTCTCTGATCTTCAAAATGCCTTGTTTTCACCCCACCAACTCTTCTTTCTTTCCTTCCTTTCCAGGCCGACTCTCAGTGAGTGGGCACACCCCTCCGCAGCCCTGACCATGGGCTGCCCCCCCACACACACACTCCTCTGTCCACATCCAGTGGGTCTTGCCTGCGTTAGACTGAGGCTGACACTGACTCCTCTTACTGGAGACGTCCTCCCTTGTCTTCCATGACCTAAAGATCTTCTAGATCTTCTCCCCACCTTTTGGCCACCATTCCACATTTTCCCTGTTTTGACCTGCTCTTTTTCTTATTTTGTTTGCCTCCTAACTGGCTCCTGCTCCTTCCTCTTTGGGGAGCGAGTCTAGCGGTGGGTGGGCCTGCGCTGGCTGGTGCAGTGCCCACCTGCTGCACGGAGGGCCAAGCAAAGTCCCTGGGAAACGTGCCATGCTGTTGCCTGTGCTGTTGTCCTCACCTTGTCTGCTTTCAGTTTTGCCATAGCAAAAGGAGGCCGCCTGCTGCTTGCCGATGACATGGGCCTGGGGAAGACCATCCAAGCTATCTGCATAGCAGCCTTCTACCGGAAGGAGTGGCCACTCCTGGTGGTGGTACCTTCTTCTGTGCGCTTCACCTGGGAGCAGGTTAATTCTCTTCGTATTGTGATTTTCGCAGAGAAAGTTTTCCTCAGCTTTAGAGTAATGAAATAATTGGAGACAGGGCCTGGGGATCTTTAAGCATCTGTCTCAGGTAAGGGCAGGAGGAGAGATGAGATAGCCCCCTGAGGGCAGGCTGATGGTTTTCTGAATTAGAATTGGTAGATCTTTGGGGAAGAAAGCCAAGTAGTTACCAACCTGGAGACCTATCTCCTCCTGTCAGCAGACACTTCCAGTACCTACCTCTGTGTCCCTGCTAATAATACCTTTTATCTGTAACATACTTAATTTTCAAAATATTTTTACCTCCTTTGTTTTCCTTAATCCCATAACAGCCATGTGCAGTAGATGCAATAGATAGTAACCTGATTTATAGATGAGAAAACTGCATCTCACAGAGGTGAAGGCTGTGCTTCATGCTAATGAGGAGCTGCCATACAGGACCTTGAAGTTGCCTCTCCTGACATCCTGGCTCTGAGGTTTTGCACTCTGTAGAGGGTGGGGTGCTTAGCATGTTCACTGTCTGCCAGGTACCTTGATGGGTGAAGAGTCTGACGTGCACACTGTATTATTACTCACTCTTGAGCTTTTTCTACTATAAATCCAGGAATCAGAGTGCTTTTATGAAATGAATAAAAGTCCTTGTGAGCAAACTCAGAAGGAAGACCTAATCCATTTCCATAGCTTTTTCTAGTTTTATGCTACTGAGATTGGCCTTTGGCCTCCTCACCACTGGGCTTCTTCCTAAGGCCTCCACGAGCCACTTGTGGAGAAGAGGCAGCTCCTCCTGTTCCTGGCCAGCCTGATGTCCAGACGTGCCATTCTAACCGAAGAGAAGGCAAAAAAACCTAAAAAATGTACATCGAAACAATACCTTGTTCTTTTCCTGTCCTTGAAATCTGAATTCTGCCAACGCCTGTAGAGTATAGTCATTTAATATATATTCTGTGCATGCTAGATTCCTACAGCACCCTCAGAAATTGTAGGCAAGAGTCAGATAGATGGTCACCAATGTTCACTGTGTCAGAACAGTGTCAGCCCGGGCAGGACAGGGCAGCACCCAGATGCCTGGGCCCTGTCATGGAGCCACCCTGGTGGCCTTCCACTGGTTGCAGCCACTCTGTTTGGCTGAGAGGGTAGATTGCTAGAGAGAGAGGGTGGATTTGGATTTGTAGAAATAGTGGCATAAATGTTTACATCGCCATCAATAAACACAGTTGCCTTTAGTGTACCAGACTTTGTTAAGTTCTTTATAATGTTCCTCTTAAAGAGAGTCCATTCTTTCCCTGTAGAAATTTGCTGTCTAGTTAGAGATCCCAGCGTTGAGACCCACTGACGCCATGAAGTGACTGCTGACCAAGGAAGCGAGTGTCCTGTCAGGGGCACATGAAGCGGGTGGGGGGTGAGAGGGAGGCGTGCGTGATGGCTGTTCATGGCCACGAGGACTACCGCAGATACAGGAGGACATGGTGGGAGAGAGACTGTGTGTGTTCTTCAGAGAGTGTGAAAATTGGTCCGCGCCGAGAGTGTGCTGTTGACGGGTTGGCTGGGGTCGTGACCGCAGCTGTGTGCCGGGTCATCATTGTGATTTTGTTCTCTCCTGTCATCCGCAGGCCTTTCTTCGATGGCTGCCGTCTCTGAGCCCCGAAGACGTCAATGTCGTGGTGACCGGGAAGGACCAGTTGAGAGCTGGCTTGGTCAACATTGTCAGTTTTGACCTGCTTAGCAAGTTGGAAAAACAGCTAAAGCTAAAAACCCCTTTTAAAGTTGTCATCATTGTAAGTGACTTGGCAAAGTCTCTTAAGTATTTTGTCTCTCTGGAAACTTTCTTCTCAGAAATTCCAAGAACTTGCATATCCATAATCCTCACTCAATCCATTGAACCTCACTCAGCTTCTAGGAGAATAGAAATCACTTTCTTTATTTTAGGGGGAACTGGCATTTCATTTGTCTCAAATAGCCATTTGCAATCCTGGCTACATATTAGAGTCTCCTGGGGAGCTTTTTTAAAAATGTGATTTAATAGGGTCTGTGCTGAGGGTTTCTGGCCCATCTCCTCCCCATTGTGGGGTCATGGGTGGGGCCATCTCATGGACCCTGACCACCTAGGGCTCCTACAGCCTGGGCAGCAAGGGAGCGTGCCTGCGTCTGGTGCCATCTTGTCAGGATGGCTGAGACATGCAGTTCAAATAATTAAGCTTTAGGCAATATGAAGATACCTCCCTCTATCCCCACCCAAAAGGACTTTCTATTCTAGTTGCTTTTTTAAAGAAGGCTTTACTGGAGTCCTGCTGCCAGATTTGACAGCATATCTTGCAATTACTGACTTTCCTTTTAACTCTTCATATACTGCCTAAGGAAAGTCTAGACAGACTTGGTACCCTGTCAGTACTGAATGTGTTGACATAGTTTGCAAAAGTATTGGAGGAGCTTAGAGAAGGGAAGGAGAAGATACAGTTACTGACCTCAGGGGATCTATTAGTATGTTTTGGACTAAGAACCACACTGTGTTCTTAGCATAAGCAGACTAAGTGTTTATAGTTTTTTAAAGCTATACACGTAATGAGTCTTTGGGGGAGTCATGTCTGGTTTGGCACAAATTCAAGTATGGCTTGAAAAGATGTCAGCATACATGTGAAATGAAAACATTAAAAGTTTCCCAGGATGATAGTGATTGCTCTGGAGTGTGTGGGAAGAGTAATGCCTTCATTTCTTGAGTGTTACCTTGTATTAGGTACTTACATATAATCACCAATCTTCCGAATGGCCCCTGAGCAGGTATTATGCTTTATCCTTGTGATTTATCCATTTCACAGCTGATGAAACTGACAGTGAGAGTGGGTACATAATCTGTCATAGGCAGAAAGCTAGCAAGTTGGAGAGTTACTGATTAAAACTAGGTTGCATCTGCCTTCAGAATTCATGTTTTTCTGGTTTTGACCCATCACTTAACCTGCCATATGATTTTTGGCAAGCCACTTACTATCAGTGTTTATTTGTTCTTCAGTTAAATAAGAGCCTCATCCTCCTGTTTTCAAAAAAATGTTATAGGAAAGAATAGAGTCATGACTTTGAGGTGTCACACTGCTTAGATGCTTCAGTATCAAACTATTCTTTGTGATTTGCTCCAGTGTTGGCACATTTTTCAGTGGTTGAAAGAGTCTATTCCCTTCCACATCCGACACCATTTTCTGAACTGTCACAAGGGCACATCTTCAGGTTACAAATATAACACTTAGGCTTCTGAGACTAGATACTGCCTTGACGGTTTGGGGATTATCTCACACTCCCCTTTGTTGTGGTCTCGAGGCCCCTTTTGCTCGTCATAGCTAAAAGGGAATAGGAGATTTCTTCCAGATCATCTTCAGGGACAGAGGCGGGATCTCACTGGTCCCTCGGTTATAGGGTGGCACATGCCAGGAGTGCTTACTAAGTGGCAGGACTGTTCTAAGGACTTTGTGTGTGTTAGCCCATTTGAGACCCACAGCAACTCAACACACTGGGAACTGTAAAATGGGAAAATTAAACCCATTAGGAGAAAGTGGCACTGTAGAAAGGTCACCTAGTTGCTCAGAGTCACATAGCCAGGAATGTGAATGTGTACCAAACTGTATTTCCCCCAAAATACTAACAATGTCTTAGTTACTCATTTGGCTTTAGAAAACATGAGAAGTTTTGTGTTTGCTTATGCACAGAATGCAGACTGTAAATAATCAGACTCTGTTCTAAATATAATAGTCCCTTGAGAATAAGAATCATCACATCATCATCTTTCCATTTCTCAGTTCCTGCAGAACTTTGTTTGCAGCCACTTCAGTGACACGTTAATAACACTGTCTGCTAGGTTGTCAGCATATCTGACATCCTTCCCACGCTGCAAGCCCCTGAGCGCAGGGGCTGGACCCCAGGCTTCACGCTAGTGCGGAGCCCACCACGGGTCTTCAGCACACTTTACTCCAGTGCCACCCAGGTGCAAGGTGCCTCCTACATAACAGCAAACTACCTTTCAGTGGTTTGTTCATCCAAGCAGCCTCCGAGGAGGGCAGGGCAGGGATTCACTAACCCCACTTTACAGGTGGCAGATTGTCCCCAGAGAGATGAAGCAGCTTGCCAAGAACGTAGTAGAGAAGCTGCCACCAGAGCCCTGGGTCCTTACCTAGGCCCGTGAAAGTGCTAAGGGGGGCATCCACATTGCACGTGCCATGCCAGGGTCCACCTGAAGGTGGGCTCTGTCTCTGCCACTCAGGATGGGGCCTTGTTCACCCACATGGCTGTTTCTTTTCAGGATGAATCTCACTTCCTTAAAAACAGTAAGACTGGCCGCTGTCGAGCAGCTCTGCCCCTCTTAAAGGTAAGTACTGCTGAGAACAGACTCTGAGCCTGAGCCCCCTCAGCACTGAGATCTCACAGTATTTTGCTTGGTGTCATGAAGGTCCTAGTAGAGCAAGGGCTGCAAGTTCAGGCCTGTAGGCCATGGATATGACTTAGCATTGACTTGTGGCATCTCTCCTGAGGGCTTTAGTGCCAGTTTCATTTTTCTTCCTAACATCCTGCTAAGGAGCGAGTAATCAGTACTGTTGTCTTTGTCTCTCAAAGATGAAGACCTGTTGAGGGTCACAGGCTGGGTGGGAACTAGACTCCAAAACCCTCCTGGGCAAGGGGAACTTCTAGCAGCTTGTCCACTAAGCAGCTCAGAAAAAACTGTATATCATCTAAGTCACTTGTAGTGGCAAAGCTACCAAGGTGCTGGAAATAAGGGAGCTGAGTTAGACAAACTTAGAACTGGGCTAGATCCTGTATATAGCAAGATGCGCTGACAACACTGAGATGTGTCTCTAAGCCAATGCTCTTTCCTGTGGTTCCCCTAGGTCTGTTTGGTTAACAGGAGGGCCAGCCATCCGCATTCCTCTCTTTAGGTCTGAACTTGTCCCTGAGTGCATGAGTTCTGGCTTCAGAGCTGCAGAAATGGGCATTTGGTATAGGTTCAAATCTTTATCTAAATGTGCTCTGAAATGCAACATCATAGGCTCCATGTTGGATTTTGTTTGTTTGTTTGGGTTTGGGGGGGGGGGCGGGGTTTGAGACAGAGTCTCTGTCTATCCAGAGTGCAGTGGTGTCATCATAGCTCACAGCAACCTCAAACTCCTGGGCTTAAGCAATCCTCTTGCCACAGCCTCCCGAGTAGTTGGGACTACAGGCATGCACCACCACGCTCACCTGATTTTTTTCTGTTTTTAGTAGAGATGGGGTCTTGCTCTTGCTCAGGCTGATTGATCTTGAACCCCCTAGCTCAAGCCATCTTCCTGCCTTGACCTCCCAAAGTGCTAGGATTACAGGTGTGAGCCACCAGCCAGGCTCCATGCTTTGTTGGGTGCTTTCTTCTGTGTCTGTGTTTGACGTCCTGGTCCCATACCCCTGACAGAGCACAGGCCCCCAGATTTCTTCCCATCTCTTTGGAGTGAGTTTTCCTAATATTGGGGGAGAAGAAGGGGAAGTACAATTAGAAAAGTAGCTTTTTCTCTCATGACAAGTTAGAAATCTCTCACAGATGATTTTGGTGGGACCCACTTTGGTTTGTGTATGCAGAACAAATGAAAGCGTATGTTTATCCTGTGCTTAAATTAAAGCAGCCCTTTTATCACACCAGCATTTTAAAACTAGTTTTGGCTGGGCGTGGTAGCTCACGCTTGTAATCTCTGGGAGGCCAAGGCAGGAGGATCACTTGAGGTCAAGACCAGCCTGAGCAAGAGCTAGACCCTGTCTCTACTAAAAATAGAAAGAAATTAGCCAGACAACTAAAAATAGGAAAAATTAGCTGGGTGTGGTGGTGTGAGTCTATAGTCCCAGCTACTTGGGAGGCTGAGGCAGGAGGATCGCATAAGCCCAGGAGTTTGAGGTTGCTGTGAGCTAGGCAGACGCCACGGCACTCTAGCCTGGGTGACAGAGCAAGAGTCTCAAAAACTAAAAAATAAACCAGCAGTTTTTATTGCTTAAAAGCTTTAAGTCTTACCTAAACTAGGGAAAATAAATTATGCTAAATGTTGGTGAAGCTTAATATTTGAAAATTAACTTAATTTTACCAACTTCCCACAAAACACACTTATAAGTATCTACTCATTTCAAGTTTTCATTTACTTATTTTTTTAGAAATAGCAGGTAATATACATATTCCAAGGCAGGGTTATATCATATGCTCCAAACCTAAAAATAAAAGTCCTTAAAAAGCTTGATCCTCTGCTAATATTTCCTTTAAATATGTATATGCCGATAGCCATTTATGGACACACTTAAATGAAATGTTTTTCCTAGGGTGGTAACCCTTCTTTTGGGAGGCTTTAATATGTTTTCCTTAGAAAAATGTTAAAAGGCTTTGATACTCTGGTTCCAATATTATAGCCATAACTAAAATTAAATCTGTACCCTGATTGTTTAGACAAAAGAAATTGCACAATAGATAGATTATATCATTAAAGTTATAATATGAAAGCTTCTTAGCAACCACCTTGTTAATGCAGCTGTTGTCTGGTTGGGCGAGCTGAGCCACATATTGGTTTCTGAAATGTGTGCTTCCAAGTGGGACCTTTGGAAGCAGCAGGTACGTCTTTAATTATATTGGGTATATTTCAAAGTGACATTTAAAACAAATCTTTAAACTGCTAGTATATTTTATTCTGCGTTTGCTATAGGACTTGGATGAGTTAATATTTTAAAATAGGACCCATAAACATGGCCTGCTATTTGCAAAGGTATATTGAAGTCACTCTCTTCTGCAACGTTGACTTCACATAATGCTGAACATGGCAGGACTGGGGTGGAGGAGGGTAGTGTTCTGTGCTATTCCCTTGACCAAACCTTTCATCTTTCTCTGTTATGTTTTTGTCTAGATCAGAATTTCTCAGGCTTGGCACTATTGAAATTTTGTACTGGTTGACTGTTTTTTTGTAGGGGGCCATTCTGTGTGTTGTAGGATGTTTAACAGCATCCTTGGCCTCTACCTACTAGATGCCAGCAGTACCCTCCCCACATGTGACAACCAAAATTATCTCCAGATGTTGCCAAATGTCCCCTGGGAGTGAATAAATTACTTCTCACCCACCTCCTACTCTCCCACCGTCATTGAGAACCACGGATTTAAATACTCTGAGGAAATGAATCTAAATGTTTTTGGAATAAGAAGATAATTGAGAGAAAATACAGTATGTCTTTGAAAAGCCACATAGGGGCCTAATTTAATACCACTTTATTGTTCCTCTAATGTGTACATCTCTTAGAACTATATTCTGATAATATCACAAGATATTTTCAGCAAATGTGCTTAATGAGGTAATTAGATTATATTGTACAATCTGTGAGATAGCAGGGCCAGATCACATCCTGAAAATGTGGGTTTTGTAAATGGCGGCAGCAGTCAGCAGATGGAATACATGTTAGGTTATAAGAAACCAGTGTCATCCTCCCCTGGAAAAAGGAACATCTTTCTTTTCCCCCAGCACTATTTTCCTGGGCTACTAATCCTTAACAAGGTAGTTCTGTTTTAATATATAAATGTGTGAAAGTAGACAAGACAGAAAAAAGTTAAAATCAACTTTAATCCCTCCAACAGAAAAAAAACACTGTTAATAGTTTGGTTATTTTTCCAACATGTCAATTGTAGGGCAAGATCATTTTCAATGGTTATGGAGCATTCCATTATATAGACATATCCAATAATTTAACCCTTAGTATTAGACACTTGGTTGTTTCCCTTTTTTTGCTATTGTAAATAATTCTAATTATTTACAATAATTGAACATAACCATGTATACATACCTTTCGTACTTATCCTATTAGGACAAATTCCTATGATCAGAATTGCTGGGTCAGTTTTCATTTTACCTTTTGGTGGAGGCCTCTGACGTACAGTCTGGCAGGCGTAACAGTCTGCACTCCCATCCAGTCTGGTTCAGAGGTTCTTTTCCTTCACCTGACTGCAACCCTGAGGATTGTCAACACTCCTTTGAACAGTGAAATCTGTGTTTGGATTTTTTTTTGTTCAGCTGCATTTTGTTTGTGTTGATTTTTATTGTTAAAACGGTATAATAATAAAATGAAATTTTTTTGAGGGGAAAAGGCCTGCAGAATCCCACCATCCTTTCTAATAAATAGCTGTTTCTCTTTTTCTGTGAGTAGAGTACTTTTTATGTCTCCATTGATTGGCTAAATGAGATATTGGCTAAAATGTTTGAGATTTTTTCAAAGTAGCTTAAATAGATGGTAAATTCTAATGACACCAAAGGGTAGACAGTGAAAAATAAGTGTTTCTCTGCATCCCCAGTCCCTTGATCTCTCCCCAAAGGCAGCTGTAGTTACCAGATTTTCAGATTTATTTCAATAAAATAGCTTGCACCCATGTGACTACAAATGTGTTTCCTTTCTCCCTCCTGAAAGTGATTCTCACCTGTTTTTTTGTTTTTCTTTTTTTGAGACAGAGTCTCACTTTGTTGCCCAGGCTAGAGTGAGTGCCCTGGAGTCAGCCTAGCTCACAGCAACCTCAAATTCCTGGGCTCAAACGATCCTTCTGCCTCAGCCTCCCGAGTAGCTGGGACTACAGGCATTCGCCACCAGGCCTGGCTAATTTTTTCTATATATATTAGTTGGCCAATTAATTTCTTTCTATTTATAGTAGAGACGGGGTCTCGCTTTTGCTCAGGCTGGTTTCGAACTCCTGAACTCAAATGATCCGTCCACTTCGGCCTCCCAAAGAGCTAGGATTACAGGCGTGAGCCACCGCGCCCCGCCGATTCTCAACTGTTTTATACTTATTTTTTCCCTTAATATATCTTGAAAGTCATTCCACATCATTCCAAATGATTCTACCTAATTCTTGCAAATAGTATTCTATTGTATAGAAAGACAATTTTTTTCCTAGTCTGGCGTTCTGGTGAAATATGTTACAGCCAATCAGAATAAATCAGTAAAGCAAGTCATTCGCATAGTGGGGAAAAAAAAGATAACAACGAGAAATGATGGAGAATTGCTGGACCATTTCTTGTATGAACTTAAAACAACTTCAGCTCTCTTCTCTACAATAGAACATTTTCTTGGCTCATAATTTAAAATCCATGTGCCAGCCGGGCGCGGTGGCTCACGCCTGTAATCCTACCACTCTGGGAAGCCAAGGCAGGCGGATTGCTTGAGGTCAGGAGTTCAAAACCAGCCTGAGCAAGAGCGACACCCCGTCTCTACCATAGAAAGAAATTAATTGGCCAACTAATATATATAGAAAAAATTAGCCAGGCATGGTGGCGAATGCCTGTAGTCCCAGCTACTCGGGAGGCTGAGGCAGCAGGATTGCTTGAGCCCAGGAGATTGAGGTTGCTGTGAGCTAGGCTGACTCCAGGGCACTCACTCTAGCCTGGGCAACAAAGCGAGACTCTGTCTCAAAAAAAAATAAAATAAAATCTATGTGCAGGTTATCTACTTTGAATTACTACACTGAATTCTCCTTGGCAAATTGTATGGACCACTTGTCTTGCAGTCAACCTGTTCTGCAGGGCTTTCTCACCCCCAACCCATGAGGAATCTAAGCTTGTCTTTGAATGTCATCTGTCCCTAACAGTGTCTGCACATGTGAATCACATTATCTTTCCAACACCAAAGAGAAAATATTTTTTTACATTGTTCCATTGTAGGTTTCTTGAGTGCTGCTTTCTTTCCTTAGCCAGGGGAGTTA
>VSMD01036606.1:0-21114 GCA_008750895.1 Mirza zaza
ATTAAAAAATTTTTTTCAGGCTGGGCGCGGTGGCTCAAGCCTGTAATCCTAGCTCTCTGGGAGGCCGAGGTGGGCGGATCATTTGAACTCAGGAGTTCGAGACCAGCCTGAGCAAGAGCGAGACCCCGTCTCTACTATAAATAGAAAGAAATTAATTGGCCAACTAATATATATAGAAAAAATTAGCCAGGCATGGTGGCACATGCCTGTAGTCCCAGCTACTTGGGAGGCTGAGGCAGCAGGATTGCTTGAGACCAGGAGTTTGAGGTTGCTGTGAGCTAGGCTGATGCCACGGCACTCACTCTAGCCTGGGCAATAAAGTGAGACTCTGTCTCAAAAAAAAAAAAAAAGAGTGAGACCTTGTCTCTATTAAAAATAGAAAAATCAGCTGGGCATGGCAGCACATGTCTGTAGTTCCAGCTACTCAGGAGGCTGAGGCAAGAAGGATCACTGGAGCTCAGCAGCTTGAAGTTGCAGTGAGGTACGATGATACCACTGCACTCTACCCAGGGCAACAAAGTGAGACTCTGTCTCAAAAAAAAAAAAAAAAAAAAATCAACTACTGGACCAGCCACAACACTTGAAAATCACCAGGCCCAACTCATTTTACAGATGAGAAACTGAGGCCCAAAGAGATTCATTCCAAAGGTCACAGAGTTACTAACACATGGGAACTAGAACCTAAATGTCCCTATTTCAATTCAGTGTTTTGTCAATTACATGACAACTGATGGTTTAAAAAGAGAAAGTACCTCAAAATGTTTCTACATAGCTGGGAAGAAAAGGAATACCTAAAATAAGTGAACACTTGTTTAATGAAAGCTAATTATTAAACACAAAATAACATAACTCATACCCTACAGTGAATACAATAAAAGAGTTTCTAGGACAGAAATAAATGGAAACATCTTGTCAACTGCACAGTATCTAACAGAGGTGTCCCACTGCTAACACCACCAAAACACTACCACCAGAGTGTCTCCTTTTGAATAAAACACACTTCAGAGCTATAAAGCACTTGACTCAAGAAGCACTTCGTGACATTCTTCCAGAAGAGAAAAAAGTATCCTTAGCTCCATTCCCCAGATATATCTCATCTATGCACATAAGTTTTACCAAGTACAAAACATCCACTCTCTTCCAAAAAGAATGATGCTTACAAAGTAAAAGTTGGAAGACTAAAAAAAAAAAAAAAGATGCTGAATCAAGGCGTTTTCATCCTTCCCATGCTCTGAATCAGGCTTTCCATTTTTATTAAAATTCTTATTTCTATCAAAGTTGTATAGGCATAGCCTAAATGCTTTCAGGCCCAGATCTTAGGGACTAATCAAAAAGTATTCTTTAAATCGTCCCCTTTTTTCTTGGAAAAACATTTTTAAAATCTCGACCATTAACAAAAAGGTGAGTGACTTAAGATACTAGAAAGCAATATTATTTTCCTAAAGGAAAATTCCAAAATATAACTTTGTTTAAAAGTAGAAAGTCATGGAACTTTGTATAAAAGGAAATACAAGACTTCTAAAAAGACTTTGTTGTCAGGTAAGAATTTGGCCAGATACTCTCATTTATCCCCAATAGCTGAGAGACTGAATGCTGTACAAAACCATGTAATCAATTAAAATTTACCACATCCACTTGCTTAGTGTGCAAAAATAAAAAATAAAAGAGAAAATGGTACCAAAGACACTATACACTAATTGCCAATTTTCAAATAAAATATACTCTAAATCTGTGATGTCCAATATGGCAGCCACTAACCACATGTAGCTATTGAACACTTGCAATGTGCTAGTCTGAACTGAGGTTTGCTGTAAATGTAAATTTCACCAGATTCACATATGATTTCAAAGACTTAGTACAAAAAAAAGTGAAATCACATTAGTGACTTTTTCATATCAATTACATGTTGAAATGATAATATTTTGGATATACTGAGTTAAAATATATTACTAAAATTAATACCTTTTCTTAAAACTTCTATTAAATTTACATCCAATTCCAACTGTGTTAATAAAGGAAGAATTCAATCCTACAAGTAGTATTTTTAGGGATCAAGAAGCAAATACAAAGTAAAAGCCACAAAGGAGGGACTAAGAAATACCACCTGTTTCTAAAAGACATTTTAAAACAAAAGCAGTGTGTTTTAAATAGCTGATAGATATATCTGTTTTTTAAAAACAGTATTTCATTGTTTTGAGTAATTTAAAGATTTGGGAAATTTCTGAGTAGATTTCCCAATTGCCAGCTAAACAAACTTCTTAAAAAGGACACCTGTTAAGGTAGAGACTCAGAACTCTCATCACGTGGAATAGAGGTAAAATGCCTGAACTAACCATATGTAAATTTTAAGTCAAGTTTCTTGGCAGGTATTTATAATTAAACATTATACAATGATGAAACCAGTCAAACTTTTTATAGATATCCTTCAATGTTACTATAGTATGAATGCATCAATCAACTATTATAGGATTAAAATAAAACTGCTTCCAAAATTCCTAAACACCATAATGCCTTTCAAAATCTAGCCAGTGACAATTAGGAAGGGAACAGTTTCCAAGTGTCTTATTTTACAGAGGTTAAAATTAGAAGTTGAAAATTCAAAGCCACGTTAACAATAATAAATATGTGCATGGCATTCCGTTTGACAAACACTTTTGGACACATCCTATTTGATCCTCAGAAAAGCCCTCAGATATTGGTACATTTTTGACCCTACTTTAGAGGCAATTCCAGGTTTAAAGACCTTGACTTGTTCAAGGTCACCTAGCTAAAAAGTGCCAGAACCAATATTTGATCCCAGATCTTCTTATGCTCATCCAATTCTCTTTCCACCGTGAGACATTCATTTAAAACCAAATGTTTAGGAACCGAACAAGCCTGATGCTAAAGAAAGATCTAAGGATCAACTAGGTCAAACCTTAAGACTCTGAAAACACGATGTGTTGGAATCAGTTCAAAAAGAGAAGAGATTACTGAGAGATGGGAAATGACTAGAAAGATCAGGGGGGGGGGATCTAATCTGGACGTCCTTGGTGCAGCATAGCCGAGAAACTGCACTTTCTCTGTGAAAGTGATTTTTCAATGTAGTAACTGTAGGCTTAAAAAAATGATGGTGGTGTTGTTTTACTAGAAATGTGTCTGAGAATTTTACTTAGCACACAAGCACTCAAAACCAATACATTCGCCTGGGTACAACCAGCCCTACGTTTTTTCCTAAGTCATGACGTTTACCTCTCAACAAGCCAAATTACAAAAAAAAAAAAAAAATCAGAATTCAGCACCCACTGCTATCTAGATCACAAAGGAAAGGTCGGTAGGGGGGTGGCAAATCTAACCACCAGCGTCTTCGAGTCGAAAGCATCCTCGAGGGCAGGACAAAGGCGCCGCCACGACAGACGAACCTCGCTCGACCTTCAGAGCGGCGAGAACACACCGGTCAACGCGAAACGTGCCGGCGGGTCCCACGGGCAGGGAGCCGCAAGATGGCTCTCCCGGCCCGCGCACCGAGCGCACGGCCCGGTGCAGGCCCCTCCCGGGACAGGCGGGCGCCGCGGGGACGGGGCTCCGGGCGTGGGAGCCCGCGCGCGGCGGGCCGCGGCAATTTCGGGCAGGGCCACCGCCGCGCCGCAGACGCGTGCCCCGTGCGACCCGGCCAGGACGCGGAGGGGCGGCCGGCTCCCGGCGCCCCGCTCTCTCGCCCCCGCAGCCCCGCAGCCCCGCAGGAAGGGCCCCCGGCCCGGCCGCGCCGCCCCGCGCTGACAGCCGGCGCCGCCCCCACCTGCCGCCCGGGGGGCGCCGCGGCCGGGCGCGCCCGCCCAGCCACTTCCTTCCCCGCCCGCCCGCCGGGCCCGCGGGGGCGGGGAGCCGCGGGAGGAAGGAGGCTTGGCCCGCGGCCCGCGGAGGAAGCCGCCGCCGCCGCCGCCGCCGCCGCCCGCACCCACCGGCATCATCGCGGCGCGGGTCCGCCGCGCCCTCGGCCGCTGACAGGACGCTCGGCGCCGCGCGGCGCCCGCCGCTCCGGCCGCCCTCACAGGCCGCGCGCCCGCTGCGGCGCTCTCGGGCCTGGCCGCGGCGAGGCGGCGGCTGCGGCGGGCTGCGAGCCCTGGCCGGCTGTGTCGCGGCCGCCGGCGTGCTGCGTCGCCGTCCCGGTCACCGGCCGCCGCCGCCTCAGTCGGAGCCCGCCCGCCTCCGGCCCGCCCGCCAGGCTCGCTCCTCAGCCCCCGCAGGCCACGCCCCCGACGCGACGCCCCTCACGGGGCCTGCCGCTGCCTCTGATTGGCCCGGCAGCGGAGGGGCGGGGCGGGGCGGGGCTTCCCCGGGCCCGCCCCCAACCTCGCTCGCGGCGGCGGCGGCCAGGTGCGAGCGCGCCGTGCGCGTCCGCGCTCCCGCCGCGGGGGAGGGGCGGGCGTCCAGGGCGCTCGGCGGCCCAGTGGGCGGAGGGCCGCGCGGGGCCCTGAGCCCCGACTCCCAGAGACCTCGGACGCGGGGAGGACACAGGCCCAAAGAGGGAAGGGCCGGCCGGGGCCCCGCGCGCGTGCCGGCGGGGCCGGACTCGAACCCGCGCTGCTGGGAGGCCGGCGGGGGCGGGCCGCATCCCCGCGCCGCCCGCGCGCGCTCTGGCCGCCGCCTGACCCCGGGGTCCCGGGCGCCCGGGGCTGCAGGCCGGAGGCCGGGTGGGAGCGGCCGCCGCCCGGGTCCCCGCCGCCGCCTGCGGCGCTGCCCGGCCGCGCGCGAGCGAGCCCGGAGCCGGCGCCCACCTGTGCCGGCGCCCACCTGTGCCGGCGCCCACCTGTGCCGGCGCCCACCTGTGCCGGCGCCCACCTGTGCCGGCGCCCACCTGTGCCGGCGCCCACCTGTGCCGGCGCCCCGCGCGCGTCGGCCTGCGCGTCCCAGGGCGCGGTGCGGAGCCCGAGCCTGCGGTCCAGGCCGCTGCGTCCGGCCCCGGCGGCCTGAGCGCGCGAGGGGCGGACGCCCGGGCAGGGCCTGGGGCAGAGCCGCAGGACGGGCGCCCAGGCGGGCAGGCAGCCTCCCTGCGCGCCCCGCATCGTGCCGTTCGCTCGAGCCCTGGCAGGCGAGACGGAGGGACTCGTGTGCCCCCAGCACGACTAGCGTCCGCGCGAGCGTCCGGGACGTGAAGGTCTGCGGACGGCCTCGGCCGCCGCGGGAAGCGCCCGGCGGCTTGGAGGAGGCGGCAGGAGTGGTCGGGGCCGGTCTGTGGCCTGTCCGGTCCTCTGAGAGGCTCCAGGGTGTGCCCAGTGGGGGCAGACAGGGGGAGTCACCCCGTCCTTCAGAGGCCACAGGGCTTAGTGTTCGAGAGTGTGGACTTTCCAGTTAGGCATCCTTGGGGCAGCACCTCTGCCACTCCCTGGCCGCGCATCTCGATGCGCTCCTTTCTGTAAGGGGAGACTGTGGGATAACAGTGCCTGCCTCTGCCTTGGGGGGCGGGTTTCAGGCATGATGTGTGAAAACCTCCTAGCACAATTCCTGGCAGATAGTAGCTGCTTCATTGCTCCGCGAATAGTATTCTGTAGTTACGCCACCCTGAGCAAGCAGGCTTAGTGTGCACGTGCCTCTGGGAGTTTTATTCACACTGGGACATAAATGGTTAATGACACTTCTCTTCTGGGAGCAGGGTTTGGAGAGAAGAGGAAGTTCTAGGTAATGGGTGATCCTAGGCTGGAAGTCAGAGACCTACCAGAGTGCTAATTCTAGCTCTGCTTCTGACTTCCTCTGTGGCCTTAGGCAACTCGCACTCCTGTGGGGCCTCAGTTTCCCCATCTGTAACAGGAGAGGTATTAGATTTTGTGATCTCCGAAGGGCCTTCCAGCTCTGACATACTACTGTCCACAAGCCATGAAGGGTAAGGTGCAGGTCCATAATGTCTGACAAAGGACAGGCCTTGCCAGGGCCCTGCAGAAAGGCTCCCTCTGGGATAAGGTGACCAAAGTGAGCCTGCAGTCCTGAGAAGGGGAGCCTTGTCCACAAGGGCTCCACTCTTGTCTGCAAGACCTGTGGGCACAGACGGTGGCAGCTACCCTGCTCTCACACCAAGGCCCCTATATCCTCCAGGTAGACACCCATTCGAGGCAGGCTGGTCAGCGTCCCCACCCACCCAGGGGCTCTCCAGCTGGTCCTCCTCATCCTCTCTGCACTGCCTGCTGCCACCAGGCGTGTGTCCGCACCACCTCACACCTTGACCAAGGGCATTCCTAATTCGCCTCCTGCTCTAATCTCTACACCCAACCATCTCCCACACACTCCTGCCCTCCATCTCCTTGGACCACAGACAGAATTCGGGCACACAGACAGTCACCCGCCCCGTAAAGCCCTTCTCTGTCTCCCCAAAGTTTACAAGAGGCCCATCGGGAATCACCATTAGTGGTGGGACACAGGCATCAGGGTAATGTGAGAAGGTGACCATATTGCTCAGAGATCCTGGCATGTGTGAGAAGTCTGAATTTTGCTTAAAAACAATTCAGCAAGAGGGAAAGAGGGTGGCAATTAGGAATACCCGAAGCATATTTTGCAAATTCTTGATATTGGTTGAATCTGGGCGACATATGGGGGTGCATTGTACTTTTCTCTGTACTTTATATGTTTGAAATAGTTTATGTGAAGAATGATTCAGTACTGTTTAAAGCAAATAAAAAGGCCCTTTGGAGAAGATCAGTATACATGTTTGCAAAAGAAAATTCTGGAAGGATCCACCAAACACTAATAAAGTAGTGACTGCAAGCGGGAATGGGAAGTAGGTAGATAAAAGACAGAAATCAGAGTCAGACTTTTCATTTTTACTTTTGTAAAAATAAACTTCAGTTTTAGAACAGTTTACAGAAAAATTGTGAAGAGTTTGAAAGACAGAGTCCCCAGATACTCCTCCCCCCTTTTATTCCCTCTCACGTTTTTTTTTTTTTTTTTTTTTTTTTTTAAGGGACAGGTTCTCTCTGTATTGCCCAGACTGCTGCGCAGTGCCTATTCAGAGCCACAATCTACACCTATAGTCTCGAACTCCCAGGCTCAAGCACCCCTCCTGCTTGAGTCTCCCAAGTAACAAGGACTAGAGGCACGTGCCACCGCACCTGGCCAGTTCTCCCAACATCTATTACAACTTCTATCCCAAACACCCTCAGTTGCCTTTATATCTGTTACAACTAATGAACCCATATCAATACATTATTATTAACTAAAGTCCATGCCTTTTTCATTTTTTTTTTTTTTTAAGACAGAGTCTCACTTTGTTGCCCAGGCTAGAGTGAGTGCCATGGCGTCAGCCTAGCTCACAGCAACCTCAAACTCCTGGGCTCAAGCAATCCTCCTGCCTCAGCCTCCCAGGTAGCTGGGACTACAGGCATGCGCCACCATGCCCGGCTGAGATGCCTTTTTCAGATGTCCTTAGTTTTTACCTAATGTCCTTCGTTCCAGGATACATTTAGCCATGATGTCTCCTTAGGCTCCTCTTAGCTGTGACAATTTCTCAGACTTTCCTTGCTTTTTATGGCTTTGACAGTTCTGCGGAGTACCGGTCAGGTATTTTGTAGAATGTACTTCAGTTGAGATTCGCGTGATGTTTTTCTCGTGGTTAGACTGTGGTCGTGGGTTTTAGGGAGGAAGACCGCAATGGTGAAGTGCCATTCTCGTGATCTCACGTCAAGGGTGCATACGATCAACGTGATGGCAGTGTTGCTGTTGACCTTTATCACCTGCCCACTATTGCATTTCATGTTTGATTTTTTAATCTGGTGAATATATTACTATATTAAAACAAATTAAAAAAAAACTCAAAGCCTGTATTAGTTTTCTAGGCCTGCCATAATAGAATACCACAGACTGGGTGGCTCAAACAACAGAAATTTATTTTCTCACAGTTCTGGAGGCTGGAAGTCCAAGATTAAGGTGCTGGCAGGTTGGGTTCTTCTGAAAGCTCTCCCCTTGGCTTGCAGGTGACCACCCTCTTGCTGGCACCTCACGTGGTCTTTCATCTGCGTGTGCAGGTTCCTGTGTCTCTTTCTTCCTATGGGGCACTAGTCATATTGGATTAGGGCCTAACCACAGGGCCTCATTTAAACTTACCTCTCTAAAGACCCCACTCCAAATACAGTCCCATTCTGAGGTGTATTGGGGTTAGGATTTCAACATACAAATTTTGGGGGGACACACTGAGCCCATAGCAAGACCTGTCACAGCATGGCTCCATTCTACCTTTTCAAACCTGTCCCAGCCCCCACACCTAACTTGTACCCTGGCCACCCTGAGCCTTCACCCTTCCTTCTTCCAGACCCTTGTCCAGCCACCTCCCCACGGTGAGAAGCACTCTGCCATGTGCCTCAGAAGCGTGACCTGTTGTCGCAATTCAAACCCTTTTTCTGCAAGTCTTCCCCAGATCCTCCAGGGATAACTCCTCTCACCACCACCTCCCAGATTCCTGAGCCCTGGGTCACCTGTCACAATCTGCCACCTTAGAGCTGTCAGTGTACCTGTCCACCCCAGAGGCCAGCAAGTTGACTCCATTAACCAGTGTCCACTGCGTTTCTTCCAAGTGCCAGACCCTGGTCCAGACCTTGGTGACACAGCCTCCAGTAAAACAGAAGAGGTCCCTGTTCTCACAGTTTGTATTCTGCTCAGGGGAGAAGATGATAAACAAGAACACAAACACGGGGCTGGGCACGGTGGCTCATGCCTGGAATTCTAGCACTCTGGGAGGCCAAGGCGGGCGGATGGCTCAGGGTCAGGAGTTCGAAACCAGCCTTAGCAAGAGCGAGACCCCATCTCTACTAAAAATAGAAAGAAATTAATTGGCCAACTAAAACTATATAGAAAAAATTAGCTGGCCATGGTGACGCATGCCTGTAGTCCCAGCTACTCAGGGGCCTGAGGCAGGAGGATTGCTTGAGCCCAGGAGTATGAGGTTGCTGTGAGCTAGGCTGATGCTACAGCACTCTAGCAGGGGCAACAGAGTGAGACTCTGTCTCTAAAAAAAAAAAAAACACAAACACGGGTGTGTGTATTAAATAATAAAGACAGATAATGGGACAGAGACAGCTGCTTTTACCAGGAGAAAGTGACATTTGAGTTAGGACCTGAATATTGAGGAGGCAGCCCTGTGGGGCTCAGGGAAGCTGAGGAGGAGGGGAAAGGGGAGATGAGGGGGAGGAAGAGCCTGCTAGGAGGGGATATGCATGCTGGGGGCTCAGCACAAGGGCAGGGGGAATGGAGGTGGTGAGGTTAGATTTGGGTTCTTGGGCCACAGAGAATCTGGATTTTGTTCTGGCGAGTTCCCCGGACCCAGGACTATCTCCTTATGAGATCTGACTTATGTTTTTCAATGTCCAGTGGCCAGTAGGGAGGCTAGCTGGCCTTGGCCAGGGTCTGGAGCAAGGTCTAGGTCATCGCCTAACCCCTAACTGCCTCAGGTCCCACCCCAACCGGCTCCCACCCCAACCGGATCCCACCCCAACTGGATCCACTCTCACCTCTGCCACCAGGAGGGTGCTTCTACAGCAGACATCAGATCGACCCCCAAAGAGCCTCCCCGGAGCCCCCAGGGGCCAAGGGTGGTCAGCCCCTTAGGGCGGGGGTCTCCTGCTCTCCAGCTCACGCCCCTACCCCTGCAGATGGCCCACCCCCCACAACAGTGCCCTCTGGCAGCCCCTCCCACAGTGGGGGTGGGCAGCACGGTGGGGGAGAGGGAGAGGGGGGAGGGGGCGGGGAAGGACAGTGGGGTCCCAGGCTCAGGTCTGCCCCGCAGCTGTGCAGAAACGTTGCATTAAGCAACGTTCACTGATACCAAGGTTAGAGAAGAACTTGGCGCTGACACTGCAGTGACCTGCTCACGTTTGGTCTCTTGTTAGGCCGGCAGGCTGTGCCTGTGTCCCCACGGGATCCTCCACCCCCAGCACAGAGGAGGCGCCTAATATTCATAATGTGGAGCCCAGACTCCACTGCTGGCTGCCCCCACCAAAGAGAACCCAGCAACAGCCACCCCGGACAGCAGAGCAGGGTGACTGGGAAGGGTGTCAGGCCTCTGTGGTGGCTGCAGAGTGCCCAGGCTGGGGTCCCCAAGCCCAGAGAGCCGCAAGTGTTCAGCCCATGGCAGCCTCATCTCATTCCCGCAAAGACTCTGGGAGGCACGCGTGCTCTGGAGCCCAGAGAGGTTCCTCCACTTGCCCAGACCCACCGAGTGGAGTGGAGACCCCCCCCCCCCGGGGGGCCAAGCCAATGGCCTCGGCCTGGTGGCCCAGGGACCTGGGCTCCCAGCTGGGCAAGCCTCTGGCAGGACGGGGCCTCCCTGCCTTGGGAGGGTTCTCTGGGATCCCTGTGGGCGTAGCTGCTGGTCCTGTGGGGGCTAACCCGCATTCCTCCCTCCTCCTGGATGTGCCTGGGCCCTTGCGAGGAGGAAAGAGTCCTGTGCTGGACTAGGCCTCCATTCACTCCTTCACTCACTGGTTCATTCATTCCTGACCTTTCTTGCGTCCTCCGTGCCAGGCCCCAGGACATGAGTCTCAGTCCCCGTGCCAGGGAGCTTTCCGTCTGAGGTTGTTGTGCAGTTTGGTCTCCCATCTGCTGTTCTTCACCAAGCATCCTACCCCAAGCATCCACCCTCCCCTCTCATTTCGGGCATTTCCTCACGTTCTCAGCCCCCACCCCGAGGCAGTGCAGGGTCCCCTAGCCTCCCCCACCCCAGTCCTCCCGCTGTCAAGTCCTCACGTCAGTCAGGGTCTCCTGGGGAAACAGATGGCTTCTGCAAATCGGGGAAATTCCAGGAGGCTCAGTTACAAAGGGGGACTGCTTACGGAAGGGAGGGGCGGACTGCGAGGAGCGTGCAGGACTCTGCATCCGGAGGCCGTTTCCACCCTGGGGCTGGAGGGAAGCAGAGGGAGGTCACCAGCAAGTGAAAGAATCAGGTCAGCAAGAGGAGGCCTGACCCTGAGAGCAATGTCGCTGGTCAAATGGCATGGCCTGCACCCCAGGCAAGCCCCCGGGGAGGAGCGGGCCCGTCCCCAACCTCGAGGTCCAGCCTTGCTCTGACCTCCCGCTGGTGTGTGTATGTTGCTCCTCCATGCCACCATCAACGCCTGTTACGTAACAGCCACACCTGGGAGCGTGGTGGTGGGCCTCAGAGCGGTCCCCACGAGCGGTGGGACCCGGCTCTCCCACCTCTCACAGGCCAGCTCCGAGGCGTGTGCTCCACACGAGGCCCTGTCTCTGCCCAACTCGCTGTCCCCATGCCCTCTTCTCTGGCCCAGCTGGAACTCTCTGCTCCCAGTCACAGGTGCCCACTGATAGGAGGAAGTGGAGGCCGAGGGGGAAGTGACCCGGCCAGTACGATGTCCTCCAGCCCTGCTCCGTCCACTCCGGCTGGCCATCTGCTTCCACACCAGCCTTGGCCCCCACTCCCAAGGACGATGTCCCTTCCCTGTCCCAAGCTGGAGCTGTGTTTGTATCACCTATCTTGTACAAAAACCCCCTTCCTGAAGCTTCTCAGACCTCCCTGCGTTTCTTGGCCTGGGGGTTTCTCGCCTAGTCCATCTGCTGTGGTCTTTCCAGAGAGCTAAATCAAGGCCATCTCTAGGTGCTCCTGATTTATTTTTTATGTTGAAATTTAGCCTTGATTTTTAAAATTGTCATTGTACTATTCCCAGGTGTTTCAACAGATTTTATCTCACTTGCTGGTCACTATAACCCTGCGAAGGAAATAACATTTCCCCTTGGTTACAGACGAGGAAATGGAGGCTTTTGAGGTCTTGCGGCCGCTGAGTAAGGAGAGCCAAGATCCAAATCCAGTCCTGCTGACTCTAAATCCTCCACTCTCCATAAAGTACACACTTTTGCAGTGTTTTATGAGCTCAGGGTCCATTTTGCTGTAACTACTTAGATATTTTGTAGCAAGAAGTTAACAAAATGTGTTTTCTTTTTTCTGAGCATGCAGTCTTGCTATATTGCCCCAGCTGGTCTCAAACTGCTGGGCTGGACTGATCTTCCCACCCCAGCCTTCCACGCAGCTGGGACTACCGGTGTGAGCCACCCTGCCTGGCTAAAATGTGCTTTCTATCACATAGTACCTGTGAGCCTGGGCTTCCAAGATAGACTCTCCACTGCTTAGCTCTGGCTCTGTCATTCTGGGCAGATTACATAAGCTTTCCGTGCCTCAGTTTGCTCAGCTGTGAGGTGGGCATGATAATAGTGCCTACTGCAAGGATTTTGTCAGAATCACACAAAATGATGGTGTGGCACACAGTGAACGCCATGGAGACATTTGCCGTTACCCTGCGCTGGGTGAGATGCTGCTGCCTGGTTGGGGGGGGGTCCCGGTCTCCAGACCCCGGTGCTCACCGCCGATCTGCCTTGGGAGCCCGGGGACACCAGCCTGACCTTGAGCCGCCCCACCAGCTGAACAGCAGTGTCTTCTCTCACTTGCTTGCCCACGCTAGCCTCCCCCACACAGACACAAGCACAAGTGGGAACAGGGCGAGCCGTCCTCTTTGCCAACACCGAAGAAGGCAGCTGGCAGCAGGGCTGGCCCTCTTGGTATTTGGAGATTAATTCGACTGACTGCCGCAGTTTGTACTGGGTGCCTGAGATGATTCCGAAAGAGCTCCAAAACCTCGTGGGAAATGAAGGAGGTGGACACAGCGTGCACCTCCCAGCGAGTGCAAAGGGAAGGCGCGGACCCCCTGGCCTGCCTGGCTGAGCCGGGAGGGCTGTCGCTGCTCAGCCGAAGGAAGTGTGGTGGACACAGTGGACGCCACGCTGGAGCTCGGCTGGAGAACATGGGTCTTGAGAGATGGGTCTGGCTGGGACAGAGGGAATTTAACAACCACACACATGCCCTGAACACCCTGGTGTAGGTTACCGCGCATCCCTTGCTCCTTGTCACCTCCTAGCTGGCTTCCAGCGTTCTTTACATGCAACATAGCAACTGGAGTCAGAAAGACCTAGATCTGAATTCTAATTAAAAAATCCAGACATGCAAAAATAGCTGTGTTTGGACTAAATACCTTTCTTTTATGTTTAAAATTAATTATTTTTATCAAAATAATCCGTTACTTGATTTTTTTTTAAAAAAAATATTTCAATACACTTTATTTCTTAGGGACGTTTTAGGTCCACGGCAAAATTGAGCAGATGGGACAGAGGTTTATACCCCCACCCTCTCCCCACCTGGAGTAACCTCCCCCGCTGTCAACACTCCCCTCCCCAGAGTGGTGGCATGTGTTACAGTCGGTGAGCCCACACTGATGGTCACCGTCACCCAGCGTCCCCGGTCTACGTTAGGCTTCACTCTTGGTGTGTACCAAGAATGTCGGTGGGGGGCAAGGGAACAACATTGCACTTTATAAGCACTGTATTGTAAGTGGAAAATGCAATGTCTTAAATAAAACTGTATTTAACATTGGCAAAAAAAAAAACGAATGTTGGTGGGTTTGGACACATGTATAATGACATGTATCCACCACTGTAGTCTCAGACAGAGTAGTTTCATTGTCCTAAAAGTCCCCTGGGCTCCACCTGTGCATCCCTCCTCCCTCCTAATCCCTGCACGTGCCGATCCTTGTGCTGTCTCCCTAGTTTTGCCTTTTCCAGAAGCTCATACAGTTGGCATCATACAGTATGTAGCTCTTTTCAGATTGGCTTATTTCACTCAGCAATGTGTATTTCAGTGTCTTCCATGTCTTTTCGTGGTTTTATAGCTTATTTCTTTTCAGCCCTACATTCACTTTCATCCTGGGTTTTTCCAAGTTTGGGCGATTATAATACCGCTAGAAACATCTATGTTCAGGTTTTTGTGGGGACGTAAGCTTTCAGCTCCTTTTAGTAAATACCAAGGAATGCAACTGCTGCATTGTAAGAGAATCTTTAGTTTCCTACACGTACTTGATGTTTAGCCAGATAAATAGCACGAACAGTCTAGTTTTCTGATAAAACAGAGCAGGCCTGGGCCCGTCCCTGAATCCTGTGCCCTGGGAACAACCTCTTTCAGTTCTTTCAGGGCTTTTTGGTTTGTTTGTTTCATCTTCGTATTTCTAAATCTTATGCTTATACTGCTGTTTCTTGATGTTTCGATTCTAGATCGAATTGAATGGCTCCCCACTATGGCAGCTGAGAGTCTAGCAATCTGGCTCACCTTCCCCCAACACAGATTTGCTCTTTCCACAGCACAGTTCTGTCACATTTTTGGTTAAAACAATATTCAGGATTCCATTATTGCACCCATGTAAATACTGTTCCCTGCTGACCCAGATTGTGTACAGACTGTTTTGCTATACCATGTGTTTTATTAATGCAAATTAGCTCATAGGTGACTCATAAACAGGGGAACGATGTCAATACAACCTGGAAATCAAGTTGTTCATATACAATTTTCCCAGCATGTTTATGTTTCAAAGCCATCAGGGTCAAGCATTCCAACAATTCAAAAGAGGGCCTGCCCCCAACTGTGGCTCCTACACCTGTTATCCCAACACCTTGGGAGGCCAAGGCAGAAGGATCGCTTGAGCCAGGAAGGAGTTTGAGGTTGCAGTGAGCTGTGATGACACCACTGCACTCCAACTGGGGCAGCAGAGCGAGACTGTTTCAAGAAAAAAAAGGCAAGCTAGTAAAGTTAGGGTATTAAAAATAAAAAATGCAAGTTGAAAAATCCTACCGAAAGGACTTCCTTTAGTGAAAGAGGAGTGTAATGTAGAACCACCCCACTCTCCTCCTGTCCAATCTATCCGATGAAGCTGCAAAGACATTGCCCATACTAAAACATTTTGTTTGTTTTTTGACTGATAAAGCTACCTCTAAATTATATTTTTCCCCTAAATTCCAAACATGTGGATGTAAATTGTATTTTTTTTTTTTTTTTTTTTTGGGAACAAAGGCTCATTCTGTCGCCAGGGCTGGAGTGCAGTGGCATTATCACAGCTCACTGCAACCTCACACTGCCAGGCTCAAGTGATCCTCCTGCCTCAGCCTCCAGAGTAGCTGGAAATACAGGTGTGTGCCACCATGCCCAACTAATTTTAAAAATTTTGTAGAGATGGGGTCTCGCTATGTTGCTCAGGCTGGTGTTGAATTCCTAGCCACAAATGATCCTTTTGTCTCCATCTCCCTAAGTATTAGAATTATAGGTGTGAGCCATGTTGCCTGGCCCAGATGTATTTTTAATTTTGATGAAATGGGTCACCTTTAGAGTCAAATGTCTTTAAGGATCTACATCTCCAAGGAGGAAGCACAGCCTCAGGGCTAAGGCTTCAAAGGAGGGACCAGTTGTGACTTTGGGTGCTAATGCCAGAAGAGAAATGACAGCATTGGTATTTTTATTGGTATCATTGTGGTTTTTATTAGGGCTCTAGTAACAAAGTTCCAGGATGCAAAACACAAGCCTAATAAAGGACTCGTATCCGGTATATATATAAAAAATTCTTATAACTCAATAAGACAAACAACCTAATAAAAATGAGTAAAAAATTTGAACTGACACTTCAGCAGAGATACGGATGACGTATCAGCACATGAGAAAATCGCCATTAGTCATCATCGTTACAAAGGCTAAAACGAGTAAGACTGACAGTATCATGTGTTGGTGAGGGTGCAGAGCCCCTAGAACTCTCTCCTGCATGCTGGTGGGATTGCACAATGGTTCAGCCCCTTTGGAAAATATTTCACCATGTTCCTAGGACATTGCGTGTGTCTAGTCCCACTTCCAGTTATTTACCCTTAAGAAATGAAAACATACGTCCACACAAAGACCTAAATGTGAATATTCATAGCAGCTCCTGTCGTGACCCCCAGCTGGAATAACCCGAGGTCCACTCAAATGGGGAATGTGGCACGTCTACAATGGGACAGGACGCAGCGATGAAAAACTGACAAGCTAACTGACGCACACAGCAGAACAGAGAAATCTAAACGCGACATTCTGCTGACGGGAAGCGCCAGGAGGACTCTGTCCCACCTCTGGCCCACTCTTCGCCCTTTCCCATGTCAGCCTTCTCTGGAACACTCCAGAGGGCTTTCCGTGTACTGGGACATGGCTGCCTCTCCCCATGGAGCGGGTCCTCTCGGAGGGAGAGAGCTCCCGGCACACACTGAACTAACGAATGAGTGAAAGTGGGGGACAGGCTTTCTTCCCGCCGGCGCCCCTCTGCAGGCACTGAGGTTGCAGCTTGGTCAGACCTGCTAACTTGTGCACTGTGCCTCTGTCCTGTCCCTGTGGCCTCACTGCAGGGCACCCCCCCCCCAGCCCCTGCACTCTCCGCCCACCTCATCAGACTCCTTGCCCTTTCTCAGCCCTGCCTTTCTCCTTCAACAGTTTTTGACCCCTGACTGCTTCCTGGGCACTTAGCAGAGTGGTAAACCCTCACAACTCTACCCTGGAGGAAGGTACTACAATTGCCGCCCCCACTTTCTAGGTGAGTGCACAGAACCAGAGAAGTTGAGCAACTTGCTCAAGGCCACACAGCTGCTAAGTGGTAGGGCAGAGACGACCTGAACCAAGGCCACTGACCACAGAGCTGTGTGGCTCTGACGTTTATGTGACCCTGGCTGGGTGGGACTGGGTGGGACTGTCCCGATTTGAGCTGCAGGTAGGGAGCGCCAGCCTTGCAAGCCTCCTGCTGGGAGCCCATGTGACAGTGTTTTGTGCCATTAGGCTTCTGGTGTGGGGCTGAGCTACCTGCCAAGCGCTTTCTGGGCTGCTGACCAGAACTTGGAACTTGCTCCTCTTTCCTGGAACCTTCCAGAGCCAATGCCTGCTTCCTCGGCCCAAGAGGAAGCAGCTTGAGGGCAGCACCATGGAGAGGACAGGGTGGGGCCCCCTGTCTCCAGGCTGGACAGGAGCTGCAGAGGGACTCACTGGGCATCCCAAAAAATGCACAGGCCCCAGGACAAGGACAGTGCAGGTAACCTGCTCCCCTGAGGATGACGACAGGCCCTGCTGAGCATCGAACTGCTCTAGCCTCTCCAGGCTCAAAAGCCCAGGACGCTGGGGCAGGGGTGGGGACAGGAGACTCTCTGTGCCCCGTAGCAGGTGGAGGAGCCGGAGCTAGACCTGGAGCGGGTGAGGAGCTCGTCTGCCAGAGGGACACTAAAGGGACTTCAAGCATGGAGCTACCTTCCTGTTGGAAGCCTTCCCAGGCACCTCTTGCCACCTTGTGACCTCCCTGACGGTTGCGGTTGCGTGGACTTGTCGGGTGACTCTGATGCTGTTTCCTAGCCTGCGGCCTAATCCTCCCTCCCCTGCTCCCTGCTGCAAGCTCCCGGGCCCTTTTACACACTCTGCCTCTCTCATCCTCACACGGCCTCTAGGAAGTGAGCACTGTCTCGGCCCCGTTTGAGGAACCGAGGCCCGGAGAAGCTGGATAACCTCCCTCCCCAGGTCACCAGGGCAGGACCTCAGGCTCAGCTCTAGGTGCTTGCAAACCTGTGGGTGGCAGTGACTGTCCTGCCATCAAAGCAGCCTTGCCCAGGGCCAGCAAGTGGCATGCCAGGCAGTGCCAGGCGGGAGGCGGGAGGCTGGCAGGAAACCAGTCCATCTGGTGGGCTGTGAGGCTTGCGTGTCTCACCTCCTCTGAGGGGCGTGGGCCGCGGGCCGGCTGTGGGGAGAGGCCAGTGGAGCTGACTCCTCCAGGGCCTCTTGCGGGGCAGGGCTCCTGGCCCCAGGCCCAGCCTTCCCTGGCCCCAGGCCCTTCCGGATGGAGGCACTGACCAGGTCCAGTCAGAGCCGGGGAACCGTGCTGCCCCGGAGGGTGGTCAGGCGGGCAAACAAAGTGGGGTGTGGGCTCTGGGAGGCGATGGTGCTCTCCAGGCCTCCCTGGTGCTGCCTCAGAACTGGACACGGAGATGATCTGCAGGTGTCCCCAGGGCTCCCGAGTGCTTAAGGGCGGCCTGGGTCCTGCTCCTGGCTGCTCCTGGCTCCTGCTCCCCTTGGCCCCCATTCCAGCTCCTGGGCTGACCCCAACTACCTCCAGCCTCCCTCTTGTCACTCCTTGTCTGTCCCCCTACCCATCTTTGCTCCAGCTATTGGTTGACCTCAGGATGTCCTTGTTTCCTTCTTCTCTAGTTAAAATCTGACTCGGCCTTCAAGGCTCGGCTCAGATACTCCATCCTCCAGGAAGCTGGCCCTGATCCGCCCATCCGGGAGCTCAGCTTCACACAAGCTTCCTGTTCTCCTGGGCCCGGCTGGAGTCACCCAGCTCCAAACTTAGGGAAGGCCTGAGGGAAGGGTGTGGGCTGGGCCCTAGGACCCCCTTTCCTGGGGGTCACCCTGGGCTTCACTCTAAGGGATCTCCTGGACTGGGCTGCCCCAGGGCTCTGGCTGGGCATGCCTGGCTGCCCAGAGCTGCAGTGAGGGGTCCACAGCACCCTGCCCCTCTGAGCCCCCAAGGCCTACACTCCCACCACACCCTGCATGGGGTCCATGACAGTGACTTACACCACTCTGACCCTCAGTCTCTTCATTCCTGAATTGGAGATGAGACTTGCCTCAAAGCTCAGGTGTGCACTGCGTCAGGCCTCCTTAACTCTACTGGGCTTCACACCTATTCATAGTTAATGGTAGCTGCTGCTGGGGGGGAGGGAGGTGATGGCAACCCCAGGCTCTGCCTCTTTCCAGGCTTCAAACAACTCTGATGTCTTCCCTCTCCCTCTTCTCTGTCCCCTTGGTCACATGCACCACCTTCCACGTAGGTGTCTACCCTTCCTCTCTGAATGTACACCTCTCTGTGACCCCATTACTCTGCAAGGACCTGGGGCCCAGATGTGCACGGGGTGAGGGTAAGGAAGGATCTCATTTTACAGATGGGGAGGCCGAGGCTGGGAGGTCAGGGGGCTGGCCTGAAGACACAGCAAAGCAGGGCAGCATCAGGCAGCAGCAAGGCAAACAAAGGACCTTAAACCAGGTCTCTGATCTCAGGTGCGGATCTGGGTTCCGGAAGGCTCCAAGAGCTGCAGTTACGGGTCAGTTTTTGAGACAGTGTGCGGGGCATCCTAGGGACACGCTGTTGGTTCTGCAGCCTGTCCCAGCTACAGCTCAGGTGTCTGGTTGTCCGCAGCAGTCTGGGTGGCAGGGGTGGGGGATGCGGTGAGCCACCCTCCACAAAAGGCTCTGGCAGCTTCCTGCTCTGCTGGGTCTCCAGGGAAAGGGACAGGGGCCCCAAAGACCCATGGTGGTAAGACCCTTCCCCGGCATCCTGGGCCTTTCCCTGGACACCAATCACTTTGCTGTACCCCCTGGTCCCCGCCCAGCCTCTCCATGGACAGCAGTGCCATTCACTGGGCTTCCTGTCCCCAGCTGCACTCTTCTCAGGTATTCACACAGCAGCCTGTGGAAACACAGATCCGATCAGGCCTTCTGGAAACACTCTGGCTTCTGATTGCCTGCGGGATAAAGGCTTTTGTGGCATTCAAGGCTCTTTGTCTCTGCCTCCAACATCTGAGCTGCACTTGGGAGGGAAGGGATGGGCAGTCCACAGGTAGGTGGTGGCAGTGCTGAGCCTCCCCCAGAGGTGGGCTGAAGCTCCACCTTCCAGCTCTCCCCCAGGCCTGGTCTCAGGACCTGGCAGGAATTGTCTGGCCTCAGAGTAGACTGGAGGTTGGCTGGAGGACGGGGGTGGGAGGTTGGGGAGATGAGGTGGGGTGTACGTGGGGGCCAGAACTGGGCCTCCGACGGCGCAGATGGAGTCTCAGGCCTGGCCCGGCTCCTGCTCCATGGTTGCTGCAGCTACTGGACTGCCCTTCTCTCCCCAGCCCCTGCTTGGCTGCAGCCCAGCCCTGGGGCCCAAGACAGATTTCAGACCAGAGTGCTTGGCCAGGTCTGCAGCTCAGCACAGCCCATCCACCCAAATGCCTGCTTGCTGCTCCCACCCACCTGACCCCTCTGGGTCCCCTCAGTGTACGGCCTAGTTCTCAGTCCACCCCCTGGTCACCACCTGCCCTCCCTGTGGTCCATTTCTGTCCAGTTGGACCTTCAAGCACACCTATCCCAGGCCTGTTGCTGGCTCTGACCACCTGGAGGGAGGCCCCCGTACCATCCTCCCTGGGCATGACCCCTGCACACTGGCTGGCCAGGTGGAGTCACCTGTTATGACAGTAAAATAATCCCCAGGTGTGTCAGGTCTACTGCAGTAGCCGCTGTGGTGGCTGTGGCTGGTGTTCTTGTCCCTTGTTTGTGGCCATGCCTGCTCCCGGGTGCACTGCTTCCTGTTCGCGGAAGGGGTCCTGGGGGGGGGCAGCCCACCCCCTCCCAGGCAGAGCCTCTTCCTGGGGAGAAATTGTCTCCCCAGGCAGGCAAGTCAGCAGGCCCCTGCCCTGCCCCTTCTCCTGAACCCTTTCCCATTGTCCTGGTGGCCACGCCCGGCCCAGGCTCCGACAGGGTCCAGCCTGGCAGGCCCCTGCCCCACCCAGGCTGTGGATGACCCAGGCAGGGAGACCCGCGCTCCGCTGGGCAGCTTCACCTCCCCGTGACCGCCACCCCCCGCTGCACCTGCGGAGGGCGCGGAGGGAGGACGAGAGCGCACTGGAGGGGTGTTGCCAAACCACCCAGGCGACCCGAACGCTCCTTCCAGAGTACCGGCGGCCGGGGCTGCGGGGCGCGCAGGCCGGGTTTGGACTCGGACAGCCCCAGGTTGGGCTGGGCCTCGGGGCGTTGTCAGGGGCGTGGCCTGGCGCGGGGAGTGGCCTGTCGTGGGCGTGGCCTGGCGCGGGCGCGGCCTCCCCTCCCCCAGCCCCGCGGGCATCCCCGGCGCTTCCTTCCCTCCTTCCCATGGGGGTTTCCGTCTCCCCAGACGCTGTCCCGCTGCTCTTTTTCCCGGCGCCCCTCCCCCCAGCCCGGGCCCTCCCCTTCTCCAGTCCCGGGTCCCGGACTCGGTGACAATGGGAACATGAACAATGAGGAGAGCCGGGGCTTTTCCTGGAGCACCCTCCACCTTTCCCAGGGCCCCTCCCTGGGTGGGGTTCCCATCACGCGTCCTCGCCCTCCCCCAAACCGACCCCTCCTCAAGACTCCCTCCTCTCTCTGGGCGGCCCAGCGTAACTTCAGTCGCACAGTCCGCCGCCCGCCCAGCACGGCCTGCGACCTCCGGCGGGCGGCCCAGGGTCACGTGGCCGTCCACGCCCCCCAGGCTGGGCCTGCTC
>VSMD01036607.1:0-46741 GCA_008750895.1 Mirza zaza
GAATTTTTTTTTTTTTTTTTGAGACAGAGTTTCACTTTATTGCCCAGGCTAGAGTGAGTGCCGTGGCGTCAGCCTAGCTAACAGCAACCTCAAACTCCTGGGCTCGAGCAATCCTGCTGCCTCAGCCTCCCAAGTAGCTGGGACTACAGGCATGCGCCACCATGCCCAGCTAATTTTTTCTATATATATTAGTTGGCCAATTAATTTCTTTCTATTTATAGTAGAGATGGGGGGGTCTCGCTCTTGCTCAGGCTGGTCTCGAACTCCTGAGCTCAAAGGATCCGCCCACCTCGGCCTCCCAGAGAGCTAGGATTACAGGCTTGAGCCAACGCGCCCGGCCAGAATTTTTAAATACACTTTTTACTTTGGAATAACTTATAGAAAAGTTGCAAAGAGAGTACAGAGGGCTCCTCATATCCTTCACCCAATTCTCTCCTTTGTTAACATTACCAAGAAACTGGCACTGGTGCATTGCTGTTGACTATATTGTTTGACATTTTACCAATTTAACCCATTGGCAGGTGCTACCTATTCAAAACAGATTTAAATAAAGAACAAAAGAGAAGAGGAAAAGGGGTGGCATGTGTAGGCCCCATGGGAGCCAGGTCAGCCCTTGAAGGGGACAAGAGAAGGAAGTGGCTATGGGCATGGGCATGAGATTTGGGGTCTCAGTGTCCAGATCTCACACTTGACCCACCAGTTGATGACTTTGGGCCTCGGTTTCTCCATCGGCAACATGAAGACAATCACACCCATCTCAGAGGCCAGACAATGGAAAGTTCTCTGTAATATCTGCTCTTATGATATTATTCATTTAATAATGATACACCTAGAACCTGCTCTGTGGCAGACACTGCTCTCAGCAATAGGGAAGGAACAATGCATAAAACAAACATCTCTGCCCTTGTGGAGATGACCTCCCAGCAAGGGGTTCACACTGTTGTGGAGAAAGTTGCTTCCATGCTTTGTGGTGTTCATTGGCTGGGGACAGACTCCAGCCCAAGCCCTGGCTTTATCTGCCGCTAACTGTGTGACCTGGGTAAATCACTTATCTCCTTAAGTCTCAGTTTCCTCTTTTGTAAAATGAGAATGATAACTACTACCCCATGAAGTTGCTGCTGTAGAGATGAAATGGCATAATAACAACTGTCCCTCGGTATATCCATGGGGGACTGGCTCCAGGACCCCCTTCAGATACCACAATCCCTGGATGTTCAGGTCCCCAATGTGACAAGGTATATGTAGTATTTGCATGTAACCTATGCACATTCTCCGGCAGACTTTAAATCGTCCCTAGATTACTTACAATACCTAATACGGTACCTACACATCACTTCGTTTGCACAGATTCAGCGCAGGACTCAAGTTTTGCTTTCTGGAACTTTGTGGAATGTTTTTTTTCCTGAATATTTTCCATGCACTGTTGGTTGAATCCACGGATGTGGAACCCACAGATACAGAGGGCTGACTACACATAGAGTGCTTGGTGCAGCGTCAGGGACATCATCAAGAGTGGTCAGTGGCCAAGATCCTGATGCATTTTGAAGGCTCCGGTGGCACCCCAGTCTTCACTGTCATCAATCATTCACGTAGGAAAGAAGCTCCTTTCAATCCCAAACATCCTATTACGGGATGTACCAAGCATCTTGCCTTCCTGCTATATAATGTGAACGCAACAGGAGCATCCAGTTGCTTTTAATGAGTCACATTTCCCAAGGAGATGAAGGAACTGCTTTTAACTCAGAAGCTCCTGGCTACTCTACCCCCAACCCCCTACGCCTGGCTCGTGAAGGAGGACCCCACTGGGCCCCTGCGGCAATCATGCCTTCTCCTGTGCACCGCGGCCCACACATCATGTCGCTGTCTACTCACAGTCACCCTGCAAGGAAGGTTCTGCAGCTGAGAAAACTGGCCTCCAAATCCTGGCTATGGTTGTTACTCCCTAATGCCACCTTAGGAACAGTATTTAGCTTCTCCAAGTTTCTACCTTCCCAGCCACATCTAACTTGTCAAAGGATGCAAAAGTGATTGGGGAGGCTGGGCGCGGTGGCTCACACCTGTAAATCCTAGCACTCTGGGAGGCCGAGGCGGGCGGATCACTCGAGGTCAGGAGTTCGAGACCAGCCTGAGCAAGACCCTGTCTCTACTAAAAATAGAAAGAAATTAATTGACCAATTAAAAATATATATACAAAAAAAAAAATTAGCCGGGCATGGTGGCGCATGCCTGTAGTCCCAGCTACTTGGGAGGCTGAGGCAGAAGGATCTCTTGAGCCCAGGAGTTTGAGTTTGCTGTGAGCTAGGCTGATGCCACGGCACTCACTCTAGCCTGGGCAACAAAGTGAGACTCTGTCTCAAAAAAAAAAAAAAAAAAAAAAAAAAAAGTGATTAGGGAGAAGGCAACATTGGCAGTAGGTGCAAGAAACAGGCACTCGAGTTAAGCAGACTTGGGTTACATACTCCCTGGCTCTGTATCTCTCTAACTGCTGACCTTGAGCAAATGCCTTAACCTCTCTAAGCCTCAGTTTCCTTATCTATACATTGGGGGTAAGAAAAGGGAGAATGTGGGGCCGGATGTGGTGGCTCATTCCTGTAATCCCAGCACTCAGGGAGGCCGAGGAGTTAGGATTTCCCGAGGCCGGGAGTTCGAGACCAGCCTGAGCAAGAGCAAGACCCCATTTTTACAAAAAACAGAAAAATTAGCCAGACATGATAGTGCAATCCTGTAGTCCCAGCTACTTGGGAGGCTGAGGCAGGAGGATCGCTCCAGCCCAGGAGTTTAAGGTGGCAGTGAGCTATGATGACCCCACTGCACTTTAGCCTGGGTGACAGAATGAGACTCTATCTCAAAAAAAAAAAGCCAAAAAACAAAAAAGAAAAAGAGAATGTGTAGACTAGCACCGTCCAATTGAAATAGAACACGAGCCACACGTGTGATTTTGAATATTCCACGAACCACATTATAAAAGTAAAAAGAAATGGGAGAAATTAATTTTAGTAATATATTTTATTTAACCCAATAGATCCAAAAGATGATCATTTCAAAATGTAGTCAATATTTCAAAATTATTAATGAGATGTTTTATGCATATATGTATTTTTTTGGTATGGAAGTCTCAAATCCAGTGTGTATTTCACATGTAGAGTATATCCCAATTCAGCCACATCTCAAGTGCTCCCAAGTCACATGTCCTTGTCGGTTCAGCAGGTCCATGACACAGTCTCACTGCCCTCAGCAGCTAACGTTGGCGGAGTCCCTGCCATGAGGGGACTTTGCCTTCCCTCCCTGATGCCTTCTCCTTCCTCAGAGTCTCTGCCTCTATTTCAAGACCCTTCTGCGTCTACTAACCGCTCTCATAAAAGGGCTTCTGATGGGGTCGTCTGGTCCCATGGAGGTCCCACACAGCCTATGGGTGGTCTTTGGTCAGAGACTCAGCTGGTTCAACCAGGGTAGAGGCACAAGGGCACCCAGGACACTCTGTTTCAGCAGGGCCTGTGAGCAAACCCCTAGGAGGTATGTGTGTGTGGGGGCCCCACAAGTGGGCTCCCCCCAAATCCTAATGAAACTAGCTTGGCCCAGAACCCCCAGCAGAGCGAGCGCCTGACGTCAGCTGTCCCAGGAAGTGGGGTCTGCGGGGAGCCAGGAAGGAGGTCACGAGAATGTAGGTGTCTCTGGGGAGGGGCCCTCCACAGCGGGGTCTGAACCAAGGGCGCCAGAGACCTGGGTGTGGAGGGCCGGGGTGAGGGAAGGTGGGATTTCTCTCACCCTTGCCCTCCACCCCCACTTCTGGAGCTGGAAGGCCTTTGGTGAGGCTGGAGGAAGAGACAGGGCTTGTTGACAATAATGCTGCCCCATCTTCCTGCAAGGGGCAGTCGGTGTTGGCGAGAAGAGCGCTTGTCTCCGAGACGCTCCACTCTGAACAAGCCTAGTGATGAGCAGGGCCTCAGAGATCAAACCATCCCTCCAGGAAGGAGCTGGGATGCCAGGGGAGGGCGGGAGCGTCAAAAACATGAGGGGAAGGGGAGGGAGGCAGAGAAGCCTCAGTCCACCCTCAGGAAACCGAGTCGGGGGATGATGGGAACTTCCCTGTGGAACCAGGTTCTGCCCGTGTGACCTCCCAGGGGTCCCAGACCTAAGCGGTACAGGTGCAAAGAAGTGATGAAAGGGGCAGAAGAGGGCATTTGACGCCCTCAACTTTCTCAGCGAGACAGGAAATTAGGACGAGGGTGGAGAGGTGATGAGCAGGAGAAGAGAGGGAGACAGCCAGTCTGGGGACAGATCCTGGGAGTGCCTGGGGCTGGAGACAATGGTTCCCTTCACAAGAGAGACAAAGCCCAGGTTCACTGTGTGGAGTACAATGAGAGAACATCTGAAGGCTCACTCTGAAAGCACAGGAACCCAAGCTAAAGAAAAAGCTTCAACTCACCTCTGCCCAGCAGCCCATAAGCAATTCTTTCTTTTCTTTTCTTCTGAGACAGAGTCTCACTCTGTCACCCAGGCTAGAGTGCAGTGGCCTCATCATAGCTCACTGCAATCTCCAACTCCTGGGCCCAAGAGATCCTCCTGCCTCAGCCTCCTGAGTAGCTGGGACTACAGGGGTGTGCCAGCACACTGGGCTATTTTTTCTATGTTTAGTAGAGATGGGGTCTCGCTCTTGCTCAGGCTGGTCTCATACTCCTGACCTCAAGCAATCCTCCCACTATGGCCTTCCACAGTACTAGGATTACAGGCATGACCCACCGTGCCCAGCCCAGACTGTAAGCATGTCTCAAATTCGTTCCTATTGACTATGACATTTAGGGCTCGATCATTCTCTGCTGTGGGGGCTGTGCTGAGCATGGTAGGACATTTAGCAGCATTCCTGGCCTCTACCAACCATATGCCAGCAGCATGCTACTCTCCCTCACCCCCAACCCAAAATGTCTTCAGACACTGCAAATATCTCTGGGGAACAAAACTGTTCCTGGTTGAGAACCACCAGTTTAGGCCAGAGCTTTTCACAGTGCTCCTGGGACATGGGTGTGGTCCCTGCCCAGTGTGTGGTCCAAAATCCATCTCCCTGGGCTGCTCCCGCACCTACTAAATCAGCATCTCCCTGGAGGGGCCACCGCAAGCTGCCCTTCATGAAGGTGATTCTTCATTAAACTCTCTGTGCCTCTGTTTCCTAAAACCAAGAGGGTAATGATGGCATCTATCTCCAAGGGTTGGCATAGAGAGGTGTCAGCTATTCTTATTCACATTAAAGTTGGGGAAGCATTGATTTGGAGAGAGATGCATCGAATTCTCCCCAAGAGTGGGAAAAACAGGAAACTGAGAACGGGAGAGTGAACACTGCGGTCATAACCACTCCGGCCAAATGCCAGCCGAGAACTGGAGGGAATAATGAGGCAGACAGAAATCATCCGGCCATGCAGGGCTCTCCTCTCTGCAGACAATCGCTGTTCATGTTGACGTCACAGTCTCGTTCCCTCCCCAGCTGAGACAAATAGTAGTAACTGTCCACACAAGGGAAGAGGAATGAACATGAGAAAGTCAATCTATGAGTTGGTTGTCTACTGCTGCCATAACAAGCCAACACAAATCTAGTGGCTTAACACAACACGAAGTTATTACAGTTCTGGAGGTCAGAGATCCAACGGGAGTCCCACTGGACGAAAATCCCTTGGCTCATGGCCCCTTCCTCCATTTTCAAAGCCAGCAGTGGTGAGCAGAGTCCTTCTGATGGAGCATCTCTCCGACCCTTCCTGTATCCTCACTTCTTTCTCTCTGGTCCAGCCTGGAAAGGTGCTCTGAGTTTAAGGACTCATGGGATTAGACTGGGCTCACCTGGATAATTCAGTCTACCCTCCCCCTCCCTTACTATACCATCTGCAGCCTGGTATCCTCTCTGCCACAGCTTATGAACTGAGTGTTTGCCTCCTGCCAAAATTTATATGTGGCCGCCCTAAATCCCAATGTGATGGTATTTAGATTTGGAGCCTTTGGGAGATCATTAGGTTCAGATCAGGTTTTAAGAGTAGAGCCCTCAAGCAGGGATTAGCGTCTTTATAATAAGAGGAAGAGACCAGAGTTCTTTCTCTCTGCCATGTGAGGACACAGCAGCAAGGCAGGAAGAGGGCCCTCACCAACAGCCCAGCCTCCAGAACTGGGAGAAATAAGTGACTGTTGTTTAAGCCATTTGATCTGTGGTATTTTGTTATAGTAGCCCAAGCTGACTAAGACAGCAGGTAAGATAACATATTCCCAGGTTCTAGGGATTCAGGGATGAACACCTTTGAGGGCTCATGACTCAGTATCAGAGTCTAATGACAGAGGAGTCCACATACTCCCATAGTAGGGGACCCCAGGATAGGGTCATTAGCATCTTCAAGGGCAGAAACTGTGGTTCGTAGGGAGGGACCTAAATTCAGTGAGAGAGGTGGGACAACCACGCAGTGGGACTGCCTTCCTGCTCAATGGGCAACATTCACCCACCCAGCTCAGAGCCAGCAGCCACGGCACAGTGCCACTTAGCTGACAGTGTGTGACTTGTCTGAAGGTTGGCTCTGCCCCTTACTGGCTCTGTGCCATGGATAAGTCATTTAAATTCGTCGAGTTTCCACTTTTACAAGTTTCAGTTGTAAAGTGGGTCTACTAATCCTTAGCTTGCAATATTTGTCCATTCCATAGTAACTAGTTGTGTGGCTGGTAAGTGGGTTATGCAACTTTCCCCACCCTTCAGTGTTCATTATCTCTTAAGTGGGGATAATAACAGAGGCTACTCTTGGTTGTAGTGAAAGCTGAACAGGAGATTACATGTAAGACTCTTAACGTGGTGCCTTGTACATCATAAGGACAGAGTGAGGATTTGGTGAGTGTCAATTATAACAACACTATGACCATCATCACCATCACCACCACCATCACCACCACCATCACCACCACCATCACCATCATCACCACCACCATCATCATCATCACCACCACCATCATCACTACCACCATCATCACCACCACCATCATCACCACCACCATCATCATCATCACCACCACCATCATCACCACCACCATCATCACCACCACCATCATCATCACCACCACCATCATCACCACCACCATCATCATCATCACCACCACCATCATCACCACCACCATCATCATCATCACCACCACCATCATCACCACCACCATCATCACCACCATCAAAAAAGACAGCAGCCAAACTCAGAACTTCACTACAGCTGGCCTAGCGGTGGGGAAGGACAGAGGAGATCAGCCCCTGGGAGTCCCTTGCCCCAACTTTACCTCTTCCCTAGAACTCCCTTCACTGGGAATGCCCCCTTCATACATCACCCCATTCTGTGCCTTCTTGGAAGATAAGCACCAAAAACCACATGTCCCACCTGCATTATCCACAAAACCAACATTGGGCATGGAGAAGGGAGAGGAGGGGAGCAGTATTAAGGTAATGATAATAAATTATTTTCTAACAAACACACTAGAATATTATCCTTCAAGGAATCACCTTAGAATGTTCTATGCATCTAATAATATCAACATTCCTTAAGCCTTTTAAAACATTTTTTAGTGTCCTATAGAACTATCAAATCCTTTCTGGAATAAGAAGAGGTATTAATAAACAAACTCTTCTATGACAGTTGCTTTCAAATTGGTTTATGAACCACTCAAGAAAAGCCGTTTGCTACATTTATATTCACTTCTTTTCTTCATATAACTTGATCAACTACTGTATTTGCACAACTTAGCTCAGAATGACTTTTGGCAGTTCTAGAAACCAAACTCCCTTTCTAACAAATGGTTTATCACCATTGAAGATGTTCATAAGAGTCTGCCAGAGACTAGGACTGCAGTTCCCAGGTGGGATTTCCAGAAAGGTTTTCGTTTGAATTATGTGTGTGTTATCTCCAGGTTGAGACTTCGAAGATGACACAAGTTCTGGCACATTATAACAATCTGTAATGTCATTTTATATTACTCACTGTCCTCTCCTCAACACTTTAAGTGACCTTCAATGAGTCATCCAGGGCATTCTGTCATTTTTCTCCCAATCCCAAGCTGCAGGGCTCAGATTGGTTTCTAAGGCCCTTTGGGACCATATGAGAGAATAGAATATTCTTCCTAATTCAAAGGGAACCATTTTAGGGCTGTCAAATTAAAACTGTTGAAATTGATAACCCTGTAATAACAATAAGATAATTATCCAATTAAAACTACATAAACAACTAAAGATTTTCAGCTTCATCCTATACTATTCAAGGTTCATTTTTTTTTGAAATATCCTCCAGCCCTGCAGATCTCAGAATGACTTCATGAATACAGACAATTATAAATTTATCCTGAGCAGTGATTCATGCATCTTTACTCAGACTCCCTAATGCTTCCAATTTACAAACCAATTCAGAAGCAAGCCGAGGGCCCAGGTCACGCAAGGATGGTTAGAGAACCAGATGGTGCCGCTTAAAACCATGGTTGGTGGGGTTAAAACGCTTGGAATCTGGAGGAAAATAAATTGGGACTGTCTAAAGTAATATTTCAGTTTTTAAAAATTGCTTAGCCAGGGAATCATGTGGCTCATTAAATTCCTCGCAGGCTGGAAACTTGACAGGAGAGAGAAACTGCACAGGGAACATTATTTTCCTTCATAAAGTTCAAGACCAGGGAAAGGGTGAGATCTATCCTCATCTGAATAAGAGGGGTTCGGGGGCGGGGGAACTCAGGGAAAACCAGCCAGGGAAGCCTATGTGCAGGCTCTGTGCAGGCGTGGGAGGCAGGGGCCAAGTTCAATGGGAAAACAGGAGAGTCTGATCATGGTGGAAGAAGAAGGGACACAAATGTGGAAACAGACGATGGATGGAAAGCCAGCACAAAAAGTAAGACGAGGCCCTAACCAGGGAGCTCAACCACAAAGGCAAAAGCATCAAGACTGAATATGTTTAAGGATATTTTAAAAATTAACTAAAATCCATACTTCGTTTAGATTTCCTTTGTTTTTACCCTTTCTTTTTTTTTCAGACACAGTCTCACTCTGTTGCCTTGGCTACAGTGCCATGGCGTCATTCATGGCTCACTGCAACCTCAAATTCCTGGGCTCAAGCAATCCTCCTGCCTCAGCCTCCAGGGTAGCTAGGATTACAGGTGAGCACCACCACGCCCAGCTAATTTTTCTATTTTTTGTAGAGATGGGATCTTGCTCTTGCCTAAGCTGGTCTCCAACTCCTGAGCTCAAGTGATCCTCTCACCTCCCATGTGCTAGGATCACAGGTGAGGCCTAAAGTCCTTTTTCCTTTCCAGGATCCCATCTAGGACCCCGACATGACATTGAGTGCTCGAGTCTCCTTAGGGTCCTCTAGACTGTGACCGTTTCTTGGACTTTTCCTTGTTTTTGATGATGACCTTGACAGTTTTGAGTACTGGTCAGGTATTTTGCAGAATGTCCTTCAACTGGAATTTTTCTGACCTTTCCTGACGATGAGGCTGGGGTTATGGGTTTGGGAGGAAGACCACAGAGGTGAATCACCACTCTCATCACCTTACCCGAAGGGCACGCGCCCTCAAGCTGAGCTGGCCCTGTGGACACCGACCTCAGTCACCTGGCAGAGGTGGTCTCTGCCAGGTTTCTCCACTCTGAAGTTTCTCCTTTCCTCTCCTCTGGGGAAGGAAATCACTGTGCACAGCCCACACGTACGGAGTGGGGAATTATGTGTCCTTCCTTGAGAGCAAAGTATGGTATTATTTCTATAATTAAAAAAAAATATTTCCACATTGAAAGGTGATGAGGATCACATGCCAGTGGAGCAAAAATCCAGAACAACTTGTGTGCTCCAGCAAGAGCCGGTGGTGGGTGAGAGCCAACTACCCATCAGCTCAGCAGGAGATGCAAACCCTGAAGGTTCACAACCAACAGTCGACCTGGCTTCAAAAGCCAAAGACACCAAAAAAAAAAAAAAAAACTGGCACAAAAGCTAGGCAAAGATTCAGCCAGTTGGGATACTTTTCAGAGGCACTGATTGTTCTGTCCAGCGTGCCTTTTGAACCTACAGGGCTCTGTCTCCATTGGGTGGTCCTTCCTCCATGGGGCCTGGGACAAATGGCATGGCCTCCCATGTCATTTGAGGACTCTCTGCTTATTCAACATACCCGCCGCACACCAGGCAACATTCTAGGAGCGAGGCGCACAGAAATGCAACATCCATCCTTGTAGGGAAGACGGACGGCAAGGAGAAAGATAAACAGACCACATCATTTAAGTTGATGGGGCTGTGAAGAGAGTAAACTATGGTTATGGGCTAGAAAGTGATGGATGGAGAGACTCCTGCAGATAACGGGGTCACCAAGACATCACTGGGAAAGCGGCATTTGAGCTGACACTGAATATCCACCTAGTAGGAGCTGGGCCAGGAAGACAGAAGGAAAGAAAGCTCAGGCACTCGCTCAGAAGCCCTGAGAGGGGAACAAGCTTCACGTCTGAGAACAGAGAGAAGGCTGATGTGGGTGGAGCAAAATGAGGAGGAGGAGCGTCACAAGATGGAGAGGTGGGAAGGGACCAGAAGATGCAAGGCTGTGGGCCACGATGAAAAATTTGGAGTTTGGTCCCAGTGATCGACCTACAGAAAGATTTTGATCAAGGAAGAGATTCTACCTGATTGTATTTTTAAGAGTCACCATGTCTCCCACGAGGGAGTGCTCTGTTCAGGGCAGCAATCACAGAAATTGAAAGACCAGCCTCTTGCTCTTGCTTCAGAGTTGTTGAAGGACTAAATGCATCACAAGTCATGCAAAGCACTTGGTGCAGCCACATAGCAAGGGTGCAGTGAATGCAATAAAATAAAATGAATACAATAAGTGCAATAAACAAATGCACCCCTGCAGATATGCAGATGCCCTCCGCTCCTTCTGACTTAGCCACGGACAACGTTACAGCTTTGGGGTGCTTTTGCACAGGGTGGGACAGGCCCGAAGGAGCTGTTCCCACAGACAGAGCCGACTGGCTGGGCGTGTGGCAGATAAGTCCCACGGAGCCAGAGTACCATCCCCAGGCACACACACCCAGGATCACGCCTTAAAGTGAGCAGGGGTAACTGCGTGTGGAATCTTGGTTTGGCAGAGGACAGAGGAAAAAGATATTGGATCTGAAATGGGACACTAAGGATAAAAGAAAAACAGGGTCAGAATGAAGGGTGCCATGGGATATGCTGGAGGTGCCTAGTTGTGTTTGGAGGAAGGTGGAAAAAGTTAGACTCTGTGGTGTGGGAGGAGCAGAGTAAATGTCAACAATACCTCCAAGCCTCGAAAACTCCAATGAGTCACGGAGAGCTCACGTCAGAAAATAGCTATTTTGGGCCCAGCCAGAAAGTTCGGCTCTGTCTGCCTTTGCTGACAGCTGACCCAGGCTGTTAGCTATTCAAGTCATTGCTTCCCCTAAAACAAAATTTCAATCATGTGAGTGCTGTGAGCCCGCACGGAAGATGGAAAATAAACCTTTTCACGGCGCCAGGTTTGCCGAGGCGAAAGGTCTGCTCTAAGTGAAGCTGGAACGTGCAAGAGACAATTTTGCCAAAGGCAAAACAAGCAATTCCTCCAAGAAGACGGGGTATGAACAGCAATTTCCTGTCCCTGCCATTTTGTTCAGGGCATTTAGATTGTAAATGTCACAGTGTGATGTCCCCACACGTAGTGGACATTGGTTGATTTGCCTTCCAGCATCCATTCAGCTTTCTTTGGTAACAGGATCCCCGTTTCCTTTGGGGAACCAACATACACATCATTCCGAGGTCTTGGGTATTTAGTGGGGCTGACCTCACCCAGGTGGGGCCTGAGCCTCTCACTGTTTTCTGTTTCCTGGCCCTCAGGGCTTGTTCAGATGGACAGGGGGTTGGAGACATGCCCCAAGTAGCAGGCCCAGAACTTTTGTGCGAACTGTTGGGGGAACAGAAACCCTGGCATCACATGAATCCTAAGAAGAAAGCCCTCATGGAGAAGAGCCAAGAGATGGAGAGCAAATGAGTGATAAACTTTGGGCCCCTGGATCAATCACCCCTAGACAATATAAACCAGGGCATTCCTTTTTTGCATAAGCAGTTCAGGCTGAGTTTTTCTGTTGCAAAAAACCAAGAGTCACACAAATACCATATATCTTCTAAGAGAAATATGGGAGGAGAGGCAACAGAGGGAAACACATCCTTTGGAGTCAGAGAACAGAAGAAGCTGTGGGCAGTCATCTTGTTCCCGTCCTGCCTGCAGTCAGAATGCCAGCGGACTGTCTCCTAAACAGAGTCCCAAAACTATGGCCCCAAAGCCACACCCAGCCCACCACCTCTTTTGGTACTACAGCCTTTTGGTGAGCCAAGAATGGCTTTCACATTTTTAAATGGTTGAGGGAGCAAAAATCAAAAGAAAAATAACAGATCATAACGTTAACAAGTATATAAAATCCAAATTTCAGTGTCTATAAAGAAAGCGTGATTGGAACCCAGCCATGCCCGTTTGTTTATGTATTGCCAGTGACTGCTGCTGAGCTACAGCAGGGCCGAGTAGTTGAGATAGAGACCATATGGTCTTCAAAGGCAGAAATATCTGCTACGAGCTCTTTAAGCAAAAGTTTGCAGACCCCTGCCCTCAAGGGTCCTGTGACTCGGTTCTATGTTTAAAGACATCCAGGAAAGAGACATTCTATAACTTGCCTTTCATTAAAAGCTTTAAATTCCAATATTATACCGGCAAGCTTAATTAAACAATTGCTTTTTCTCACCAGGTAAGATGGCAAGAATTGCTAATAATTTATATAAGGCTGTTTAGAAGAAGCTCCTATTTAAGCTTTTAAGGTTATAAACCCAAAGTATCATACACAATTAAAAGAACAATCACAACGGTAACAGCAATGACATGTTCAATTCTAGTAATGGTTACTTAGACCTATTTTCCCACCATCACAAAACTTCCCTTTTAACCACCTTCTATATTTGGTATAATCTGAAAACTAACCTAAGCCATAATTGAAATCAACTTTACAGTAATAATAATAGTAGTAATAGCTGTTATTTATTAAGCCTTTACTACACACCAGGCAGACTGCTAAGCATTTTACCTACATCAATACATTTAATGACCGCAACCACTTTCTATCAGGTAGGTACTATTATTACACTGTTTTGTAGATGACAACACTAAGGTGTAGAGGCAGGTTGTGTAATTTGCCTAAGGTCACATGGCCGACAAATACTGGAACCAGGATTCAAACCCCAGTAATCTGGCCGCAGAAACAGGTCATGCTTTGTGGTAGACCATCTCAGGTTTATTTAAAAGAAGTGGGGATGACAAGAAGGGTTCACTATAGTTTGAAATTTATTTACTAGCACAGTGCAACATACACTTTCTTTGTCCTGGGAAGTATCTTTTTCATGAACCATCAACATGATCATGTTCATACGAAATAACTCCCACCCCCTCTCTCTATTTGATTGGACCAGGTGTGGGACATCTGACCCCACATGGACCAATAGGCTCCTTCCCTGAAAGTTTGGAGTTGAGATGGAGATTCCAGCCTCAATTTAACTGCTGTCTTAAAATATAAGCATGGCAGCTGTGTGCCACAACTTCTAAAAACCAGAGAAAGTCAGTCTTCCATGAGAGAAAAGAATAAAGGAGACATGAAGAGAAAAACACAGTCAAGAGATGGAGGTGGCAGAAGGGATCTTCTTGTTCTATAACAAGCTCTAGTCCCTCCTTGAATTCCAGTGGAATCTCACCCCTGTGTTCTGTGAGACATTCCAGAATCCTTCCACAATATCCACTTTTGGCTGAACTGAATGACTTTTGGTTACCTATAGCCAAAATAATCCTCAAACGTAGCTCCATTATGAGCAAAACAATCTGCCAGTTTTAATATTCTCGGACTCATCAGCATGGGCCTCATAAATAATGGATTTGAAGGATTTTGGATTATTTCCTTAGCTGTGCACTAACTAGGCTGGCTCCCAAGAATAAATGGTTTGTAGGCAGAGGGACTAGGTGACTATGCCTAGAACAGTGCACAGGACAGTCTGGGAACCAAAAAATGGGTTTTAGGATTCACTTTAGTTTTCTTGTTATTTGTTTGCTTCTTTTCTTTCTGGAAAGAAAACAAATATTCTTCCTTATTCTCCTCCAAAGAAATAGGTGGAAATGATAGTTTATACTTGGAATGGAGCTTGGGGAAAACGAGTAGTGTCTCAGGACCAATTACTGAAATGATCAGAATGGATATAAAATGCTGTTGCATAATTTCCTAAGCCCAATTTCTCAAGGTGGAAATGGTTCAGAGGCAATCCAAATGCTTCTCTGAAGAAATTAAACAAGTGGGATGGAAAAAGAAAGCACTGGCTTCCCTGGGTAGGTAATAACTGGGATTTGAACGAGTGGCAAGAAGCTCATTTGCAGATGGAAAGTGTGAGGGCCTGATTGGCCAGGAGATTTGCTAAGTGATGGCAAGGTCAAGATCAGGCCTCTGGCCTCTGAGCCCAGCTCCCCAAGCCCAGACTTTGAATGACAGCTGTTCTTCTACCCCAATCAGCACTCATTTCCTGATTGTCCTTTGGGGGAATGGTCACGTGACCCAGAACTTGGCCAATCAGAATATTCCACCGCCACCTCTTCCCCTCTGCCCCGCCACAGTAACTGGTCCCGATCTGGGCAAGTTATCTAAGTTGGTGCCATAAGAGTCAGTTCCAGGACTTTTAATGAAAGTCTTTCCCTCTGTTTGGGATTGTACCTGACCAATAATGGGAGCTTGGAGCTGATGCTTAGACACATGTGTACTGACGTACAGAATATTAAGGCCTGCTTGGGGTCATATAAATGTATGAGGCTCGAGGTATGCACCCATTCCCTGGAGAAGCCAGCCACTTCTTGAGGGAATGAGAATTGATAACCCTGGGCTATGGGCCTGGGAGTGTTTATCCTAGACTGCCTGAGAATGCTTATCCAAGGTTGTCTGGGAGTGCTTATCCTAGACTCATGCCCAGAGTTGTTATGAGAAAACAGTCACCTACAAGCCACGACTTCTGGCCAGATCTGGGACCGTACATGACCAGAGCATACGCCTTTTTGGCACTGAGCTTTCTTTGTTTAGACCACTATATAAACAGTATAAGAAAGTCCCCAAGCTGCTTCTCCGCCACTTCTTCTCCACCACCATCATTCTTCCATCTAACATCTCCACGTGCAGCTGCTTGCCTGCTTGATATCCCAGAGTCTTGTTGCCTTCACCGCTGCCCAAGACTTGGCCGTGATGGCTAACTCCGGTGCTGGTGCTGTAACTTCCCCATGATGGTTAATTCTGGTGCTGATAATGGAATCCTAGTGGTATGATTACTCCTTTATGTTCTTCTCCTGCTGTACTATGTAAATAAGTTTCCTTTATTTTCCCTTTTCCTCTTCCCCCTTAATAAATATAAATATAACTAATACTGGTGTGGCTTATGGTGGTGTGTCCTGCGGATTGAGCTTAAATTGCAAAAGTCTGTGCACAGCGATTAATAAAATTAATTATCAATACAACATGGAAAGCATCCACCTGAGAGTAAAGCCAAAATAGGTAGATGCAGAATAAAGAGAAGAAGATGGAAAGATTGAGTCCTGCCGATTGCATTTGAGCCCCTAGATCCAGTCATGCAGGATATGGGATATGGGAAATTTTGAAGCACGGTGACTTCTGCTTAATGGGTAAAAAGTTTACTTGTGGGATGATCAAAATGTCTGGGAACTAGAAATGATGGCTGCATGTCATTAATGCCACTGAATGGTATACTTTAAAATGGTGAATTTTATGTTATGTGAATTTTGCTTCAATTTTTTTAAAAGGAGGAAAAGGCCATACTTCTAGCCAGGAAGATATCAGAGATTTCACGGTGAGGATGGCATCGGAGCTAGACCCTGAAAGATGCATTGGATCTTGACCTGGTGGTCAAGAGGGAGGAGGAGGGGGAGAGAAGCTTTCTGGGCCTCATAACAAAATGCTAAGCCCTTTCTAAGCATTAATTCCATCATTACTCCTCAGGGCAACCATTTGAGGTAGGAAATATTATTGTAGCCCCGTTTCATAGATGGGGAAGCAAGACCCAGAAAGGGAACATGACTCCTCTTAGTTTACACAGCTGGTAAGTTAGCAGAGATCTGGGAATCAAATCTAGGTTTGTCCAACCCTCAACCACTTTGCCCAAGTGCCTCCTAGGAGAGGGAAGAGCTTATAAATGCAGAAGCCTCAGAAGAATTTATTCTTCCATGTTCCTCGTAGAAGAATAATCAGAATTTAGCCCACTAAGATCTATACTCACAACAGCACCCTTTGCAACAGTGAAAATATTGGAAATTTCCAATGTTTGGCCATAGGGGCTGGTTAAAACAAAGTTATTGAAGAATACTTGATGGTTTGGGAATTATGACTGCGATTTCGTGCCAAGCGAAAAAGGCAGTATATGAGAAAGTAAATAGATATTAGCTACCCAGGAAAAAACATGAAAAAATTACTAGAAAAACAAGCATCAGGATGTTGGTTAACTTTGGAAGGTAGATTGCAGGTGATTTTTTTCTATGTGAGATATATATATATATATATATATATATAGCCTCAGTTTCCATGCCTGTAAAATGGATATAATAAATAGGACCTCCATCATCGAATAGTCATAAAGACGAAGTGACACAACACATGTAAAGCTTCAAGTGCTGGCACCTGACATAGGATAAATGTCCAGTACAATCATTGTAGCTACAATGATTATTATGCACATGCATTAATTTTGTAACTAGGAATGCAGGCAATAAATGCTAGTTTTAAATCCTATACAAACTTTTTTGTTGTTGTTTTTTAAACATGGGCAAATCCCACACGGCAGCCCGCGGAAGTCGCCTCGCTTTGCTCCCTGTCAGCGCTTTCCTCCTACAGATGTGATGCTGGAGGGGGCAGTGAGTCATGGCTGCTTCCACAGGTGCCCCTGCCCTGCAGCATGACTCAGCTCTAAGCTGCTCTCTGAAGAAGGTGACCACCTGCTGGCTTTAACCCACGCGCTCAGCCCTCCCCACCAGGCACCTCCTCCAGAGGCTGACAAATAGAGGGTTCGAAGGCACACACTGGATGTTTCTGGGGGCCACCAGCATGTTTTCTCACTCCCTGACTCCCAGCCCCAGGCAGCAGGGAAGGAAAGTGTCTCTGCTCAGCTCATGGGCTTCCGTTTGGGGCACTGACACCAAGGCACACAATTCAGTGCCTACACTGAGCTGTCTTTTCCCCTGAGAGACAGAGAAGATGTTCCCTCAGCGTCATACATACCCCTTCGGGGCCCCCATGATTGGGGCCTGGCTTTCCCTTCCCCTTCTCTCAAGGCTGGTTCTTACTCAATGTGAGAACTTGGGGCAGGCTTGGGGCAGCAGGTGCCTGGCCAGTATCAGTGGGGATAGACTCTATCCTGCAAGGAAAAGTCTTACACAGAAGGTCTGGTTCAGGGTCCTGATAATAATTACACAAGCAATATGTGAACTAATTCTCATTATAGAAAATTCAAGTGATCAAGAAATATGCTTAAAAAAGAAAGAAAAGAGTTCCCTTGACACCTCTCTTCCAAGCCTACTCCTCCCAGATGTAACCAACCACTGGTGATAGTTGGGTACATATACTGTATATACAAACATGTAGGGTTTTTGTATTTTTTTAAACAGAAACTCTACATATTCTGCAACTTGTTTTTCCATTTAATGACCTGTCTTGAAGACCCTTCCATGATGGTGAAAGCAGATCTTCTATATTATGCAATAGCCACATAGTATTTGGCTTTAGGGCTCTACCATAGTTTTGCCACTTCCCTATTGATGGACTCTTAGATAGTTTCCCATTTTTTACTACTAGGCGACAATGCGCTAATGAAATTGTTTTATAGAGATCTCTGTGCATTCCTACAGATATTTGTGTAACACGGGTTCCAAAAAGTGGAATTCCCGGGTCAAAGGATAGGTCTATTTAAAATACTGTGAAGTACTGCCAAAGTGCCTTTGCAAAAGGCCAAATCAATTTCCAGGTTCAGTATTTCAAGCTGATGCTGACCTCTCAAGATATAACAAACAGCTGCAGTGAGCGTTTGTAGGGAAGTATAGTCATCCACTGCTTAACAACAGGGATACATTCTGAGAAATGTGTTCCTGGGCCATTTCATCACTGTGTGAATATCGTAGGGTGTACTCACACAAACTAGGTGGTGGAGCCTTCTCCATGCCTAGGCTGTATGGTATAGCCTATTGCTCCTGGACTACAGACCTGCCCAGCATGTTAACTGTACTGAACAAATACTGTACGCAACTGTAGCACAATGGAAGGTATTTGCGTATCCAAACGTATCTAAACACAGAAAAAGAACAGTGAAAACATGGTATAAAAGGTAAGAAATGGTACACCCTGTATAGGGCACTTCCCATGAATGAAGCTTTCAGGACCAGAAGTTGCTCTGGGTGAGTCAGTGAGTGAGTGGTGAGTGAATGTGAAGGCCTAGGACATTACCATACACTTAGGCTACACTAAATTTATTTAAAAATTATATCTTCAATAATAAATTAACCTTAGCTTACTGTAACTTTTTAACTTTATACATGTTTTAATTTTTTAACTTTTTGACTCATAATAACACAGCTTAAAACACACGTTGTACAACAATATTTTCTTTCTTTGTATCTTTATTCTATAAGCTTTTTCCTATTTTTAAAATTTCTCTCTTTTTTCACTTTTTAAACTTTTTTGTTAAAAACAGACACAAAACACACACGGAGGCTTAAGGCTACACAGGGTCAAGATCATCAGTATCACTCACTTTCACCTCCACATCTTGTCCCCCTGGAAGGTCTTCAGGGGAAATACTAAGAATGACAGGCATGGAGCTGTCATCTCCTGTGATAACAATGCCTTCTGGAACACCTCCTGAAGGCCCTGCCTGAGGCTGTTTTACAGTTAACTTTTTTTTTAATAAGTAGGAGAAATATCCTCTAAAATAATAAAAAGTATAGTACAATAAATACATAAACCAGTAACACAGCTGTTCATCATTATGAAGTATTATGTCTTGTACATAATTATAGGTCCTAGACTTGTACATGACTGGCAGTCCAGTAGGTTTGCACACACCAGCATCACCACAAACACATGAGTAATGCATGGCACTATGATATTACGAGGATGACGTCACTAGGCGTTAGGAATTTTTCAGCTCCATTATAATCTGATGAGACTCCTGTCACAGATGCAGCTCATCATTAACTGAAACCTCATGCTTTGCATGAGTGTATTTAAGTTTGCTTTATCCCAGTATTTTTCAACAGAGGGATTAATATTTACAGAGTAGACACACTTACTACCTTGAACTCCTATATAAGATGGAATACACAACTGCATGGCTGACCTCAAGGAAAATTCAGGAGAGAAGTGAGTGATGGTCCAAAGGCTCTCTCTATGGCAGAAGATCTCAAATAAAAAGCTACCGTTTATTTCATATAATTTTCATAACAACACTCTAAGTTACCACCTATTCCTGATTTTACAGAGGTAACTAGGGCTGTGGGAAGTTAGGTGATTGATCACCAAGGTCACAGGGTCAGGTAAAGGCAGAACTGCAACATAAACTCAGATCTTCCAATTCCATGCTCATAACTACCATACCAGATTACCTTATCCACTGTGCTAGGCAACCTTCACCTTCTGCTAGATAGATGGCTTTCCCCGTCAGCAGAAATTCTGACTCAGCAGATCACATCATGTGACGACATGTAATGTCACCACTATTAACATTATGCTCGAGGGCTGAGCCAGTGCAATGAGATCGGGGAAAGAAGGAGCATAAGAAATAGAAAAAAACAAAATACTGTTAATTTGTAGATTATGAGATTATCCACACAGAAAATTCAAGAACATCTATAAACTATCAAAATGAATAAAAAGTGTTCAGCAAAGTTGCTGCTTATAAGATTAAAAAATCAATAGGTTCCTGTATGGCAGTAACAATGAATTTAAATGTTCAATTAATAAATATTACAATAGCAAATAAAAAGTTCTTAGGAATGAATTTAACAGAATATACGAAATCTTGGAGAAAATAATAAAATTTGATTGAAGGACATAAAAAGGAGATCCAAATAAATGGAAATATATACCATAGTCATGAATGGGAAGATGTATCATAAATGCCAATTCTCCCAGATATAAAGATAATATCAAGTAATAGTAACTAAGATAGTGTGGAATTGGCGTATGTATGGACAAATAAAAACATACAATGGAAAATGATAGTCTAGGTGCAGATCTATGTGCAGTTCTTGAACTTTTAAAAAAATTACGGAGAACCCAAAGTGTTTTTTTTAAAAATATATCTATCAATATTAACTATATGATAAATTGAAACTGAGAAATTTTAGAAATATTAACTAATTCATTTTTTATAATTGCTATAAATTCATTACATGGTAACATAGATTAACATAGTTTTTAATTTTAAAAAACACTCTTTTTTCCAAAAAAGAAAACCCTGAGTGAAATTGTTTTACATTTTTGCAAATCTTTTCAGTGTCTGGCTAGATTCTCTATCTGCTTCGACATGCTGTCTATTATGATACTTTGTTTTGGTTGGAGTAAGTATATAAAGAAACTCTAGACTCTCAGAAATGTGTGGTTAGCAAAGGGCAGAAGCCTTTTTCATAGCCTTTCCAGATTACTGTGAATATTTTTATTTTCTATGAGACCCAAACTCTAGAAGCAGTAGTTTCTTAAAGTTTAGTTGCAATGTGGAATCGGAAATAATATATCCATGAACTTTTCATACTGTTACATGAAAATCCACCAGTCTATCAACTCTATGAAAGATATTTTGCCCAAGCATGATTTTGTGGTATCATGTATTAGTTATTTAGAAAACATTGATTCACTGAGTTACACTGATCTTCCAAATGTTGATACATTTCATCACAAAAATCACATTCATTAATATTACCACCAATTTCATCAGGAAATCCTTGTAGTGGGAAACTGTCAAGCTCATGGTAACAGATGCAGTTTTCCAAAATTCTAATTGTCTACTGAAAGCTCAAGTTTTATCACTGGCAACAAATACTGTCAGTTGTTTTCCTTGAAGTGACAGGCTCATTTCATTTATTTTTGAGAAACTGTATGACAAATATCCAAGGCTGAAAAGCCCATAGTTTCTTAGCCTTTCTTTCGATGGTGTTCTATGCAAAAAAAAAAAAAAAAAAAAAAAAAGCAGCTAGTTCAGTTCAAACGATTGCACAAATGCCTTCCCCCCAGGACTTCAACAGAAATGTTGAAAATGTACTTCCCATTCCATCTTCCAGAATAGTTCAAAGACATGTACTCAGCATCAGGAGTCAATAAAATTCGTAATTCTCATAGCTTCATCAAGAACATACTTAGGCCGGGCGTGGTAGCTCACGCCTGTAATCCTAGCACTCTGGGAGGGTGAGGCGGGCGGTTTGCTCGAGGTCAGGAGTTTGAAACCAGCCTGAGCGAGACCCCATCTCTATTAAAAAAATAAAAAGAAATTAATTGACCAACTAAAAATATATATACAAAAAGTTAGCCGGGCATGGTAGCGCATGCCTATAGTCCCAGCTACTCGGGAGGCTGAGACAGTAGGATCGCTTGAGCCCAGGAGATTGAGGTTATTGTGAGCGAGGCTGATGCCATGGCACTCACCCTAGCCTGGGCAAAAAGGGAGACTCTGTCTCAAAAAAAAAAAAGAACATACCTAAGTGAAACTGGCATGTGTTTAACTATGAGTGCCCAGCAGTAAAGAGTTTGATTACTGCTGGAGTTGGGCGCCGTGCCTTGGTTTGTGCTAAGGTACCAGCAGTGTTAACCACCAATGCTTTTGCACCATCGCTGGAAATGTCAACAATATAAAAAAGAAAAATAGCGTCTTAGCACCATTATGAAAATTGTTTGACCTCATGGTCCTCCTGAAAGGGTTTCAGGGTCTTTGGATGACACTTTGAAAATCACTATCAAAATAAAAATAAATTCCAGTTAGACTAAATGCAAAAGTTTGAAGAAAAAAAAAAAAAAAGAAAGAAAACACTGTAAAACTAGAGAAAAAGTAGGAAACAATCTTTATGACCTGGATGTAGAGAAGGATTTCTTAAACAGATAAAAACCCAAAACCTTTTGAGATAGGGTCTCTCTCTGTCATCCGGGCTAGAGTGCAGTGGTGTCATCATAGCTCACAGCAACCTCAAACTCCTGGGCTCAGGCAATTCTCCTGCCTCAGCTTCCCAAGCAGCTGGGACTACAGGTGTGTACCACCACGCCCGGCTAATCCTTCTATTTTTAGTAGAGACAGGTTCTCATTATGTTGCCCAGGCTGGTCTCAAACTCCTGGCCTCGACTGATCCTCCCGCCTCAACTTTCCAAAGTGTTGGGATTACAAGCGTGAGCCACTGCACCCAGCCTCCATTTCGACTCATTAGAATTAAAAACAAAATACACCATAAGCAAAATGAAAAGACGAGCCATGGGACTTCTGGTTCCGGCCAAGATGGAGCAGTCCCATTCTTCCCAGGTCCTCTCCCACAACTAAAAGAATCTCAGACACAAACCAACAAATTTAGGGTGACTCCAAAAGGCGAAAAGAAGGCGGCAGACAACTTCTGGATCTCAGGGCTTGAGGTGCCCATGGGGTGAGTCCCCTGGGTTTCTGTACTGGCTTTCGTACGTCCCAGTGTCCCAGACAGGGTACAGGAGAAGCCTCTGACCTGGAACCCCCAAGTGGCACAGACACAAAAGCTCTAAGAAAAGCCTGTCCCCCCAGAACCAAAGGATGAGGAACAGGGTAACCTAACAACAGAAATATCTTTTTTGGCAATACCTGCCCTACTAGCCAAACACCAATGGAAAAGGTACAACTCTTTCCCTGTTGTTTCAGAGGGGTCACCTGGGGATTTGATCTCCCAACTTACACGTGACAGAAGCAGGTAATGATGCTCTAATTACCCTGCTGGGGTAGTGCAGGTGGGGACGAGTGGGGATCCTCCATCCCCCACCCAGGGGAAGAAGGTGGTGTTCCCTGGCAGAGTAGCGGTAACAGGGTCTTGTGCTGAACTTCCTCTCCCCTTTCCTTCTCTCTCCTCCCTTCCAGCAGACTTTATGAGCTGGTGCTACTCACCACTCCTCCTCACCCTTCCTCCCCACCCCTGGTGCTAGCAGAGCCCAGCCCGCAGCTGGGCCTCCATCCCAACCAGCCATGGCTGGACAAGCGGTGCAAGTCATGGCTAGTCAGCCTCCATGTTCCACCACGCTGGTGTCAACGGGGCCCACCAGGAAGCAGAACCTCCACACCCACCCGGCAGCAATAAGGGTGAATGGGGTGCTGTGAACCAGGGTATATAGGAAGGAATTTAACCTTCCCCAAAGAGTGGGCCTGCCTTTGCCCTCAACTCCTGGAAGACCTTCTCTTAGCCCTCGGAATGTCCTGCTTGATAAAAGTGTCTTTGTTCACTGGGGTGCTTTAGGCCACAACAGAAAGTCAAACAATGTGATTTGGGGTTGGGGCTTTGGGTCAAACTTAACCTTCAGAAGAGCTGGAAACTGAGGTCAGCTATGAGAATAGCCAACCAGTTCCACGTGACTGAGCCCCAATAAAAACTCTGGACATGGAGTTCCAGGGGAGCTTCTCTGGCTGGCAGTACTTCATGTATATTTTCATACATCATTGACAGGGAATTAAAGCTGATCTTCCAATGCCCACATGGCAGAAGCAGGTGGTAACTGTCTGATCCCCCTGCTAGGACAGTACAGATGGGAATGAATTGAGAGCTGACCCTCCATTCTCAACCCAGTGGAAGGAGCTGGTGCTCTGATCTGCCTAGAAATATCAGACGATCTAGTGGTGCCACCAGGGCTTGGGTAAGCTTCCCTAGTTGGTACTCCATGCATACCGTCACACATCATTGCCAGGAAATGAAAGCTGTCCATTACTTCACTGGCAGAGGATAACCATAAGCGCTATGTTTGGAACTTACCTGGACTCTGCCCCACATGCCTCTTCCCTTGGCTGATTTTAACCTGTATTCTGTCACTGTAATAATCTGTGAGTATAACAGCTTTCAGTGAGTTCTGTGAGTCTTCCTAGCAAATCATCAAACCCAACAATAGTTTGGGGGACCCTTAAACTTGCAGCTAGTGTCAGAAGTGAGAGTGGTCTTGTGGACTGTCCTCTAACTCTGTACAGGGCTGATCTGCAATCCTGTCTCATTCTCCCAACACTGGTGTCAGGGAGACCCAGTGGGGAGATAAGCTCCAGCCCTCACCCTGCAGCAACAAAGTGGTGTGAGTCAGCTCTCCATGTCCCTACTCCCTGGTGGCAGCAGAGCCCAGCCAAGAACTGAACACCACTCCCACTACAAAGCAATGTGGCAGTTTAAGCTTCTACCCCACTCTTGCTACGAAAATGGCAGCAGAACCAAAGGGGAACCTACACACCCACTCAGCCCTCACACTACATCTCAACAAGGAGACTACCTGCTTAGGAACAAAAGAAAAATCAAGATGCAAAGAGTCTCATGCTGTAATATCCAAGATATCCAGGAAACAATGGAAAAATCATCACTCCTCATAACAAGAATCAAGAAAATTACCATTCGAATGAGAAAAGACAACCAAACTGATGCCAACACCAAGATGAATCACACGTTGGAATTATCAAAGATTTTAAAGATGCCTCCTCAAAAGCAATTACAATTAGAAAATCTCAGGAAAGAAATCTTAGGGAAAAAATTCTAAAAAAAAAGTCAAATGGAAACGATAGAACTGCAGAATACAATAACAAAAATGAAAACATCATTAGATGGGCTCAATACTAGAATGACAGAGTATAGAGTCAGTGTGCTTGAGGACAAGGTGAACAGAATTACCCAATCTAAATGACGGAGAAAATAGATTGAAAAAATAAACAAAGAGAGTCTCAGGAGCCCGTAGGACAATAATGAAAGTTAATATTCATGTCATGAGAGTCCAGGAAGCAGAGGAGAAAGAATATGGTACTGAAAAGGTATTTGAAGAAATAATGGTTGAAAACTTCCCAAATTTGATGAAAGACAACCTACAGATTCAAGAAGATGAGAAAGTCTCAAATAAGATAAATCCAAAGAAATTCATACCAAGACATATCATTAAACTTATTTAAAAAAAAAAATCTCAAAAAGATCCAGATAAAAACAAAATATTACTTAAAGGGGAACATGAATTTGAACGACAATGGCTTTCTCTTCTAAAACCATAGCAACTAGAAGGAAATGACTCAACATTTTCAATTACTAAAAGTAGAGAATTATGAATTGTGAATTCTAAAGCTGGCAAAAATATCTTTCAGGATTAAAGCGAAATAAAGACACTATCAGAGCCAGGCACAGTGGCTCACATCTATAATCCTAGCACTCTGGGAGGCCAAGGTGGGAGAATTGCTTGAGCTCAGGAGTTCAAGACCAGTCTGAGCAAGAATGAGACCCCATCTCTACTAAAAATAGAAAAATTAGCCAGGCATTATGGCAAGCACCTGTAGTCCCAGCTACTTGGGAGGCTGAGGCAGAAGAATTGCTTGAGCCCAGGAGTTTGAGGCTGCCATGAGCTATGACGACACCACTGCACTCTATCCAGGGCAACAGAGCGAGACTGTGTCTCAAAAAAATCAAATCAAATCAAGTCATGATCCACAAAAGAAAAAACTGATAAATTAGACCTCATCAAAATTAAAATTTTGCTCTACAAAAGAATCTATGAAGAAAGTGAAAAAGCAAGCTACAGAGTAGGAGGAAATATTTGCAAACCACATATCCAACAAAGACCTGTATCTAGAATACCTAAATAGCTCTTAAAATTCAACAGTAGAAAAAACCCAATCAGATTAGTAAATGGACAAAACTCACGACCAGATATTTCACTGAAGAGGATATACAGATGGACAAATAAGCCCAGGAAAAGATGTTCAACAGCATTTGCTATAGAGAAAATGCAAATTAAAGCCACAATGAGGTATCACTGCACACCTATCAGAATGGCTAAAATAAAAAATAGCGCTAATACCAAATGCTGGTGAGGACAGGAAGAAATGGGATCACTCACGCATTGCTAGTAAGAATGTCAAATGGCACAGACACTCTAGAAAATACTTTTACAATTTCTAATAAAGCTAAATATGTGCTTCCATGTAACTCAGCAACTGCACTCCTGAGCATTCATCTCAGAGAAATAAAAACTTATGTCCACACTAAAATTTGTACATGATTATTCGTAGCAGCATAATTCACAATAGCCTCAAACTGGAAATGATACAGATGACACAAATTGTGATCCATCCCCACCACAAAATTCTACTCCACAATAAAAAGGAACAAACTACTGATATCCAGGCAACTTGAATGGATCTTGAGGGAATTATAGTGAATGAAAAAAGTCAATCTCAAACCAGTTATATCCTGTGTAATTCCATTTATTTAACATTCTTGAAATGACAAGATTATAGAAATGGAATACTAATCAGTAGTTGCCAAGGGTTGAGTGGGGGAAGGTAAATGGCTGTACAAGAGCAGCAGGAGGCACTCTTGTCATGGAACTATTCTGTATGTTTACTATGTCGCTGATCACACAAATCGAAACACATGATGACATCATATAGCATTAAATACACATAAATCTCGTTAAATCTGAATAAAGTCAATGGATTGTATTGATGTCAATTTCCTGTGCAAAATGTCACCATTGGGGGAAACGGGTGAAAGGTAAATGGAGATCTGTGTGTTATTTCTTCCAACTACACGCAAATTATAATAATCTTAAAATAAAACTTTTTTTTAAAAAAAGACAAGCCACAGACTGAAATTTGTAATACAAGAATATACAAAAGATCGGGAACCAAATATAAAGAATGCTTATGAAAATGACAACACAATAGAAAAAAAGAGCAAAAGGATATGAACTCATGATTCACAAAAGAGAAAACTCAAATAGCTATGAAATATATGAAAAGATGGCAATCAGGGAAAGGCAAAAGTAGAACAGCAATGAAATACTTTCACAGCCATCAGATTGGCAAATTTTTGACAGTCTTGATAGCTTAGAGTTGGTTGGTGAGGATGTAGAGAAATGGAGAGGAATAAATTTGCACAATCACAGTTGGGTAACAAGTTGACAGTGTTTACTAAAATTGAGTATGTGCACACTGTCTGCTCAGCACTTTGACGTCTAGATGAATACCCTTGCAGAAACTCTTGCTCCTGGGCCCCAAAAGGCATATGTACCAGGACAGTCATGAAAGCAGTGTTTGGTAACAGTGAAAATTTGAAAACAACCTATACATTACTAGTGGGAGATTGGTTGAAGATTGTGGTATATTCATATATTACAAATGCTTTGAGCAGTTGAAAAAAATAAAAGAATTGGTCTACATGTATCAACACACACAAATCCTGAAAATATAATGTTTAGTGGCAAAAACAAGTTGTAAAAGGATACGTATAGCATGATCTCACATATTGTTTATAAAGATATATAATGCAGTACAAAAAAAAAATGTGGATAAGAAGGATCTGATATTAATTCCGTAACAGGGCTCACTTCTGCAAAGAAAGAGGACTGAACAGGAATCCTTAGCTCAATCTTAAAGGTTTTGTTTTAGTTTTCTAAAAAAGACTCTGACACAAAGATCTTAGCATCAACCAAATCTGGACATTGGATACAAAGTGTTAGGGTTTTAGGGGTTTTTTTAAAGACGTTTTATTTTAGGGTTTCAGCAGCTGACCACATACAGGGTGCTCGCTCCTCCTGCCCCGCACCCCCCAAGCTTCCCGTTGGGTGGCAGACAAAGCCCGCATGGTTCACTAAAAGGTTTCTCCCGTCAGTTTCTCTCTGCCAGATCAGTCATGCTGCACTTTGTATTTAAGCTGAAACGAACTGGCCTCCCAGTACCTTTTCCGTGCTTTAAAACTCCCTGTGGTTTACAGGTAAAGTCAGATTCATCCGGGGGGTGACTCTGCGGAGTGGAAGGATCTCGTGCTGGCCACTGAGTCACGATTCCTTGACATCCGGCAGCAGAGGGGCTGAGTCCACTGTCCGTCTCCACTGACTCATCTTTTGGAAGCAAGAACCTGAGTCACTGTACCTGACATTTGCTTGTGCCGCATCCTTCCTTAAACACAAGATATATTTGTTCACCTTCTAATTGCTTCTCCTCTCTCCATACCCTAGTGATGATCTCTGCGCTCGAGCCCCCGGAAGGCTCCTCTCGGTCTCTCAAATGCCCTGTCTGGGCTGCTTTCTGTGTCTGCCCATGCTGTCTCCTCCTCTGAGGTCACCCTCCTCTCGCAGGTGTCTCCTCCTGTTCTCCAGATCTCAGACCTTCCCCAACACCCTCCTCGCTGCACCCTTGTTGCATGCACGTCCTCTAGTCTTGTACTCTCCCGGCATCCCGGATTTAAGGTCGCCAGGTTCAGCGAATAAAAATACAGGACTCCCACTTAACTTTGAATTTCACATCAATAACAAAATGTTTTTAGGATAGACATGTCCCAAATGCTGCACAGGATATACTTGCACTAAAAAAATTTGTATGTGTTGTTTATCTGACATTCAAAGTTAACTGGGTACCCTATATTTTAACTGGCCACCCTACTTGGAATTTTCCTTTGGAGCACTTACCCCAAGTTGAAATTATATTTTTATTTGTGTGATTAATTCCATGAGGCCAATGGCTACGTTGGTTTTCTTTCCCCTTGTTTTGTTCCTGGCTCCTAGCATTGGGCTTTGGACATGGACGGCATGGAATGAACTCTGACAAGTGAATGGACAAGGGTAGAAAGGAAGGAGGAGAGAAGGGAGAAAGGAAGGGAGAGTAGGTAAGACAGAAACCCATGCAGGGCATGTTCTGTTGATAATAAGTTGCTTTTAGTTTGTTTTGTTGTTGTTGTCGTTGTTGTTTTGAGACAGGGTCTCTCTTTGTCACTTGGGCTAGAGTGCTGTGGTGTCATCACAGCTCACAGCAACCTCAAACTCCTGGGCTCAACTGATCCTCCTGCCTCAGCCTCCTGAGCAGCTGGGACTACAGGCGCATGCCACCATGCCCGGCTAATTTTTCGTAGAGATGGGGTCTCACTCTTGCTCAGGCTGGTCTCGAACTCCCGATCTCAAGCGATCCTTCCACCTCAGCCTCCCAAAGTGCTAGGATTACAGGCGTGAGCCACTGCGCCCGGCCTGTACTGCTTTAGATCCCAGGAAGCACCACTCTGCTTCGTACTTTCATGACTTTGCTCATGTCTTTCTTCACCGGAGAACCGAGCCAGGTGTCGCTCCCATCTGAATGCCTTCCTGGGGTCCCCAGGGTCGGTCAGAAGCCCCCCAGCTCCCAATGCATGCAGATTTCCCCTGTAATGAAGCACTTAGCATATTATATAATTACCTGTTAATGTGTCTGTCTCCCTCACCAGCCCACAAATTCCTTGAGGATAGGCACTGATGTCTCATCCGTTTTGGAAACTCCGTCACTAGGCAGAGGGGGTGCATGTTCAGCCAGTATTTTGCTGACATTTGAGATGTGACGCTCACTCCTAGTCTCCACGTAGCCCACCAGTGACAACCTCTACTTTTGCTCTTGGCCACCTTCAGGCTGGTCTTGGCACATCATCACATTAAAAACCAACCAAAAAATAATAATAATTAAAAAAACCCAACAAACCCTGCTCCAATAGTGAGTGATGTCTTACTTTTTATTGAGGCTTTTGTTGGGAGATGCAGGAGAGGGTTGTTTCGCTCATCCCAGAGTAAAATTTCTCAGTGTCCCCCCAGAAATGTACATCTCTTCCATTTATATCCCCTTATTGCTCTCTCCCCTGAATCTTCTATTTTTCCTCGCACTCCTCTCTGGCCAAGATGGCTCCAGAGTCCCCACCTCCCCACCCCACCCCCACACCTTTAGTTTGGAGACTCTTTCTTAGGTAGGGTCATTAGTCCTCACTGGACTTCTCCTATTTGAATGTACCCACCATCCCACTCAGTATTCTCAACCCACTTACAGAGCTCCTATTTTGTGAGTCAACTTCCTACGAAGTTGAAGAAGGGTAGGAGGATTTTAAATCAATAATCAGGGCTTCCCGTCACACCAGAAGATGGTACTTTCCATCCAAGAGTCGAACTGGCACTAGTGTAAAAAAAAAGCATGTTGAATCCATGAGGAAAATGTAAGACTTCTGGCATCGAGACCAGAATTTCTCAGAAACAAGGTGTGGCAAGAGGAAGACTAATTAAAGGAAAGGAGACTTGAGAAGAGAAGAAACGGACTCTGGGCAGACAAAATTCTGAAGACTAGAAGGTCCGATGTTTAAAATGAGATCTTAAACATCTCCCCTACCTCTAAAAATGACAGTGCCTTTTCCCTCAGGCTGTTTTCTGTTGGTGCTGCTGTGATTCCTTTTCCCCATCAAAGCTGCCACTAGGGTGCACTTGGACATGATGACACTTTAGAGGAGTGAAGAGGAGGTCGCCAGATAAAGAACCCAGAGAGGTTCCAAAGGATGGTTTTGAAAAGATGTATAATTCATCCTACAGTTCCCTTCTACTCTTGTTGGTAGGCACATATATGTTTATAATTGTTGTATCTTCCTAATGAATTGATGTTTTCATCACTATAAAAGATCCCTCTTTGTGTCTACTCGCATTTTTTGTCTTAAGGTCTTTTGTCTGATACTGGTTATAGCCACCCCTGCCCTCTTATGTTTGCATGGTATATATTTTTCCATCTTTTTCTTTTCAACCTATTTGTGTCTTTGAATCTGAAGTGTCTGTTGTAGACAGCATGCCAGTTGGATCTGTTTTGCTTGCTTTTTTTTTAATCCAGTCTCACAATCTTTGCCTGTTGATTTGAGTGTTTAACCATTTGCGTTTGTCATTATTGATGTGGCTGGATTTCCACCTGCCATTTTGCTGTTTTGTTTTCTGTATGTCTCATGTCTTTTCTGTTCCTCTGTTCCTCCTTTATTGCCTTCTTTTATGTTAAATAGACATTTTCTAGTATACCATTTTAATTCCTTTGTTTGTGTTTTTTATTATATTATCTTGAGTTGTTTCCTTAGTGGTTATTCTGCAGTTCCCTCCAACTTTTAATTATCATAAAATCCTAGAATTTTGTATTACTGTGTCCAATCACTTATTTTACAGATCAATTGTTTTATTCCACAAAGACTTAGCAAACATCTACATGTGTCACACACTGTGATAGACACTGGTGATTCAAAGACGAACAGGTCACAGTTTCTGCCCTCGAAAGAGGGCAGTGACCAGACAAGGAAGTCAGCCATTATAACACAGTGTGATTAGTGACACATTACAGAGGACGTATCAGAGGGGGTAATATGTCATGTCCACAAGAACCAAAAGAAGAGGCATCATCAGATCAACCTGTAGAGATCAGGAAATGTTTGCAATAAGGCAAGAAGCCTACGCTTTTATTGAAGAATGAGTAGGAGTACATTGGTCAGAGAATTGGGAACCAGTTGTTCCAGAAGGAAGGAACAACCTGAACCAACACCCAGAGGCATAACGAGCTGTGAGCATCAATGCAAGGAGGTGAAGGCAGCTGGGTCCAAGGTCCCGGCTGGACATGTGAAGGGAGAGGAAGCTGGAAATGCAAGCTGCTACATGATCAGCCAGAAGTTTCAGCTTCATTCTGAAGGCAACTGTGAACTCCTGATGGACTTAAGCCGAGGGTCATATTTGCATGGTAGAAAATGACTCTCACTTATTTTGAAAGATCTGTGTGATAAGATACAAATGGAGACAAGAGTCAGATGAGGTTACAGAGATTGTAACCAGAAAGGTTAGAGATTGTCAACGGTCAACCAGTTAGTTGGGAAGTGAACAAGGACTGGAACCAAGGTATTCTAGCTCCCAGTCTGCTGCTTTTTCCACTTTATCATCTAAATTATATTTTCTTTTTTCCTCAAGTTAAGAAATTTTAATTCCGTCTCAAAAATGGACCCCATAAAATGAACTCAGACTTGCCTATCTCCTACATTCTAAACCTAGCTGGAAGCCTTTAACTCAGCAATTCCACTTTTAAGAATTTGTACAGAGGAAATAATTGGATGGATATGCAAAAATAAAAAAAGATATTTCCTGCAGCATTCTTTATAAGAGCAAGAATGTCATATAGCCTAAATGTCCATCACTAGGGAACTGATTTTTAAAAAAAAAGATATAATGAGATATAATCAATGGAAAATTATGCAGTCTTCAAAAAAGGATGAGATAATTCTTTATTATTGATATAGAAAGATGGCCATGATATGTTGTCTGGGTGAAAAAAATAGACTACAATTAGCATACATAATATCATCCAATTTATTTTTAAAAACATACATGTTAATGTATGTCCAACAAAAGACTGGGAGTATATACATCAAACTTGGGGTAGGACTGCAGTTTGAGGAAACGGGCTTCTACTGTCTACTTTCTACATTTCTGTATTGTTTGAATTTTTATAATGAGCATCTATTACTTCAAAAAGATTTTTAAAAGCATAGTGACAGTATCTACACAGCTCCTGCAGTGAATGCACTAAATTATTCCACTTCCTTAAGTCTCAGCCACCAGAAGAGAATGAAAAAGGTTAACTTGATGAGCCAGACACTGCTATTAAAAATAGCCACGCCGGGCATGGCTGCTCACGCCTGTAATCCCAGCACTTTGGGAGGCTGCGGTGGGAGGACTGCTTGAGGCCAGGAGTTCGAGACCAGCCTGAGCAACATAGCAACCCTGTTTCTACAAAAAATAGAAAAATTAGCCTGGCATGGTGGCATGCCTATCGGCCCAGCTACTCAGGACGATGAAGCAAGAGGATTGCTTGAGTCCAGGAGTTTGAGGTTGCTGTGAGCTATGATGACACCACTGCACTTTAGCCCAGGCAACAGAGTGAAACTTTGTCTCAAAAATAAATAACAGTCAGACATTAACTATGGCCCTTTCAGAAAATATAGTGGGAAAATCCAGCCAGAGTTTCCTGGCTTCATTGTACGGGTTAAATACCTTACTAGTGAATAATATTTTAAAGGTGCATTCCTTAAAACAAAGCTATTTCCCATCTTAATATATAGTTAACACTAACACTAAAGAACCCTAGGCAAACACAAACAAACAAACAAACAAAAAACACTCCTTTGTTCATTATGGTTATGGTTAGGCATGGTTATCATGCATCCAATACACCAGCTCATTCTATACAGGTGGTTTTCTCTTCTGTGTTATGTTCTTGTAGCAGTCACTCTTCAGTATCATAGTACCCAGCTTTTAATGCTCTGGATAATAAGGGGAGACCACCTCTGTTGCTCAGCACTGGGCAGCAAATGCCTTCTCAACCCTTGCAATCTCCATAAAGCAGGGTAGTGGTAGAGTGACAAGCTACCCCTGTTTGCCCAGGACTGATGGTTTCCTGGGATGTGGAATGTTCAGTACTGAAATGAGGACAGTCCCAGACAAACCAGGATGGCTGAATGTGCTAGTCATGACCATTGTTGGCATTTTTTTCAGATGACATTTTCTACTCTTCCCCTATTCATTTCAGCTGTCTTTGTTGCAAGAGATTGTTAATGCTACAGAGCCCACGAGAGGATTTCTCACAAAATACTCATTATTTGTACAACCAAATTCCACCAACTGAACAGTTGCTATGTTCAAAGAGGGCCCTTCAGATGGAATGTTTTGAGAGTCAAGCTCCATTTTTCCTGCTCAGTCTTTCAGCGTGTTTACAGTGTAAAAGAGTAGCAATCTTGATCTTGTAGTTTAACACAAAGTCATTTACAATCATAGCCTAATGCATATCTCCAGGGATTAAAATCTCGAATTGGGTTTGGTGGTATACAGGCACAGGTGACTTTAGTACGAGCCAAGGGAGAGAAACTCTAACCCAGGAGAGGACAGGAAGGGCTGGAAACTTGACAGTTTTTCTTGGTCCTTCCCAACAGCTGGTTTGAGAAGAGCCTGTTAATTATGTTCAGGCTTCACCGCTCTGCACCTGAGCAGCCAAGACTTAATCATAGGCCACGGCTTGGCTTATAATGATTATAAGTTATAAAACAAAAGGAAAAAAAATCAGGTATCAGCAGAATGAGTCATAAGTTCTGATACTGTGGTCTAATTTCAGTGTAATTTGACTTTGCAAATTATGCTTAAACATATTATATACTATTAATACATGCATTTACTATTTAAAGCAAAGGAATGGGAATTAATTTTGCAAGCTCCTTTTTGGGGGGAGACTTTGAAAATACTCTTGAGATCACAAGAGATCCTCTCCTTTGAAACTGGAATTCTTCGATCACAGATGCAGGGTTTCATTTATTTTAGAATGCCTCCGCTGTTGCTCCTACAGTACCATACATTCACTAGATGCTTAATAAGTGCCCTAGACTGAACTGAGATGCCTTGAGATTTTGGAAAAACACAGTTTGTCATTATTCAGTTAACATCACGTCAGGCTTTAAGAGTTTTTAAATTGTGACCTGAGGCCTGGCGAGGTGGCTCACACCTGTAATCCTAGCACTCTGGGAGGCCAAGGTGGACAGATTGTTTGAGGTCAGGAGTTTGAAACCAGCCTGAGCAAGAGCAAGACCCTGTCTCTACTATAAATAGAAAGAAATTAATTGGCCAACTAATATACATAGAAAAAAAATTAGCTGGGCATGGTGGCACATGCCTGTAGTCCCAGCTACTCGGGAGGCTGAGGCAGGAGGATTGCTTGAGCCAAGGAGTTTGGGGTTGCTGTGAGCTAGTCTGATGCCACGGCACTCTAGCCCAGGCAACAGAGTGAAATTCTGTCTCAAAATAAATAAATTAATTAATTAATAAAATTGTGACCTGATATTTCTTGAAAAATACAAAATATGCTCCAGTTTATTCATATAATGGAACTTGATATACAGTGGGAAAGATCTTTTAGTATTTTTCTTCTTGTCTCTGAATGTGATTAACTTTGTTGTTTGTTCATTTCTAATCTTTGACTGTCTGGGTAGGGACAGAAAGCTCAGCATAGTATCTATGGTTTCCTGGCTCTTATCGCATATCTACCAAATGTGATTAGGTCGACCATCCACAGAAAAGCCTTTCTTTTTTTTTTTTTTTTTTTTGAGACAGAGTCTCACTTTCTTGCCCAGGCTAGAGTGAGTAGAGTGAGTGCCGTGGCGTCAGCCTAGCTCACAGCAACCTCAAACTCCTGGGCTCAAGCAATCCTCCTGCCTCAGCCTCTCGAGTAGCTGGGACTACAGGCATGTGCCACCATGCCCAGTTAATTGTTTGTATATATATTTGTAGTTGGTCAATTAATTTTGTTCTATTTTTGGTAGAGACGGGGTCTCACTCAGGCTGGTTTCGAACTCCTGATGTCGAGCGATCCACCCACCTCAGCCTCCCAGAGTGCTAGGATTACAGGCGTGAGCCACCACGCCCGGCCCGAAAAGCCTTTCTTGATTGGATAGCACACAACCAAAAAAAAAAAGAAAGTCAAAAAAGAAAGTCAGAATGAATTCAGAATTCTGAAAGGAGTTCTAAACAAAACTCTGAAAAAGAGGTCAATATTCACATTTTCCATGAGAGACTTTCGCTTTGCCCAAACGCACTGGCTGAATTATTTTGTCTCTTCTAATCTTCCACCCTTTTTAAAATAAGGATTTTTATTTTGGAATAATTTTAGATTTACAGAACAGTTGCAATGACGGTACCCAGAGTTCCCACGTGCCCTTCGCCTGTCTGGCTCTCACGTTCACATGGGACGGAAGGGCACGTTGTCAAAACTAAGAATGGAGCATGGGAACATCGCCCTTCAGTAAACCACAGACTGAGGCGAAGTCACCCACCCGTGTTTCCTCTCATGCCGTTTTTCTGTTCCAAGATCCAATCCAGCTTTCAGCGACTCTCTTGGCTAAGTCGCCAGAGCCCACCCTGTCTTAACTGGCACAACCAGCCTCAACTCCCTTTTCTCATCAGAGCCTATTCTCTTATGGAACAGCCATTTGTTTTTCATTCGTTCAGCAGGTAGTCACAGAGCACAGCGAGTACTGGGCAAATAAAGCAGGCGTGATCCCTTCCCAGCCAGACAGGCAGCAAATATGTTATGAATTGTGAGGGGTGGGGTGATAGGAAAGAAAACAATGAGCTAAGAGAGAGGCCAGGCAAATTGCGGCATTGATATTCGAGACCTAAAAGTGTGAGTTCACCAGGGAGGAAGGAGAAAATCCAAGCAAAAGCACCCAGGAGAGCAGGTGCCCCGTCCCAGGAACCCAAAGCAGATCGAACACGTGGAAGAGGACCCAGGTGGGGCTAGAGTGGAAGGCAGACAGGATGCCCTCTTACTTGTGCCAGAGAACAGGCTAAATTAACTGATGATTGCATTTTAATTGCTTCTTCATTTGTGTTCCCACAGCACAGGGCTCATGCATTGCACACAGGCCAGTCTGTGCTATAATCTCTTTGCAATTCTCTCCCCAACCAGACAGGAAGCTCCTTAAAGGAAGCGACTTTGCCTTATGCATCTTGGTTTCCTCAGCACCTAGCAGAGCCATCTGCACAAAGGGAATCAAAACGTGTGTTGGTTGAATCAGATCAGACGTTCTGTTACAGCTTATTCTCGTTACTGCAGCTCCAAATCACACAAATTACATCTGACCTGTCGAGCATTCGTTTCTCTTACGCTTCCACTTCTTCCCCGGGGCTGAGCCACGCACAGTTCCGCCTGAAGTCTCCCTCCATTCACACTCTAGAAGGAAAAGAACTCCCTCTAATACCCCTAGGGAGGGGGTGGCCCCAAGAGAGCAGAGATGCTCGAGAAAAGAGACCAGACCCCCAAATGCGCTTTGCCTCTCTTTGACAAGCACGTTGCACAGGCGGAGGAGGAGAGAGGTAAGGGGGGACAGAGGGACACCTGAAAGAATGTCCTTAGCGGCGACTGAGGTTGGCAGCATTCTTTTAAATGCCATTTGCTCTCTTTTATAACTTCCGGTATTTTTAATTAAAAAATTATGAGTGTTAATTGTATTCATTATTAAATTATGAGCATTAGTTTTATCTCTTTTATTAGCAGAATAAAAACAAGAGTTATTTTTATTAGACAGGGAAAAATAGTTTCACTCCTTAGGGGTCATCTGTGGGTTTTGTTCTGCAAGCATCACTGTCCTTTCTCTGCTCACAGCTCCTCCACCGGCTTTCCACGAAAGAATACAACTCACCCATGGGGTGCTATCTTGGGGGACTGACATTCAAGATGTAAGATCAAGGTCAAACAGCTGAAACTTTCTCCTCCCACAGCAATCAAAAAGTCAGCTGTGGTGGGACCACCTTTTACATGCCTGTCATTTGTCTAGGCCAGGGGTCAGCAGAGCTCCAGGCCAAACCCAACCCAGTGTCAGTTTTTTGTGGCCCTTGAGCTAAGAATGATCTCTACATTTTTAGATCGTTGGGGGCAAAAATTCAAAAGAAGAATATATTTCATGGCACAGGAAATGATTTGAAATTCAAATTTCAGTGTTCATAAATAAAATTTACATAAAACACAGCCACATCCATTCATTTAGGTATTTGTCTATGATAGCTTTAGGGGCACAGCTTTGGCGTACAGCTTTGGGGTACAGTGGTAGAGTTGAGTGGTTGCAACAGAGACTGTACTGCCTGCACAAGCTAAAACATTTAGTATCTAGCCCTGTACATAAAACATTTGCCACGACCAGGTCTAAGCACTAGAAAGAGATTAAAAATAAAGCAGGCAGGGTGGGGTGGCTCACACCTGTAGTCCCAGCACTTTGGGAGACCAAGCTGGGAGGACTGCTTGAGGCCAGAATTTTGAGACCAGGCTGGGCAATACAGCAAGACCCTTTCTCTAAATAAATAAGTAAATAGTTAAAACAAACAAACACTGGTCAACAGCAGAACTGAGGGCAAGAAGCACAGTCCAGGCAGGATTCACATGCCCATGGAGAGTCACAATATGCTTTAGCCTATTAAAGATTCCTACAGCCAAGAAACCTATGTCACTTAATTTCACCCAACAATTTGCAAACGTGTTGACCACAACTCTGCCTCTTTTTCTTAGAAAACCTATTAACAGCTGCTATTCCTCGGAACATAGTTTAGAAAATGCTGCCTTTGAGAAAAAGCCCACAATCGTAAGAGAGATCATTTTATTTGGACAATGAGCATCCAGATGGCTGATTTTATAAATACTGCAAAAAGGCAAATTGCTACATGGGATTTCTATCTTTAAATCCTGCCTCTGATGTGCTCCTTTGTGGAATCACCAGATCTTTACACACTGAGCATCGTACGCCAAGCTACTAAGTAATTGACCACTGAAGGGTTTAGACTCACTAGCCAACTCCAAGCTGCTTTGCTTTATTTTTAGATAATAGAAATGGCAGTCGAGTAAATACTGTAAATCTAGACGCCTGACTCCAATCCCACAGGGGCCAAAGGGATTTCCCTTTCAAGGACATTCTTAGAAGCTCGTTAACTGCTTATCCAATATGCCTACCTCCCTAGGAAGTGAAGCAACTTTCCTCGGTTGCTTAGGAATCAAATACCTGGGTGCAATTCAGCAAATATGTATTGAACCTACTGTGCACCAGTCCGCATCAGCCTCTTCTTTGAAAGGAAGGTCTATTAACCAGGCAGGTTAGTAGTCCTCAGCCAAAGGATAATATGCCAATGACCCTGAGCATAAAATCTATATATGCAGTGGATATTTTCAGTTCGCAGGGAAGTTAAATTGCTAACCAGCAAAGTGCTGGATGAACCCCCTTCTCGGTTCAAATTGAGCCAAACATCTGGTTGATACTTTCAAAAACCCAATAAAATATCAGACATTTGGCATCGAGGGATGAACATCTGGATAACTAATGGACCGAATTTTCAGTCATTTTTCAGCGCCCTTCTGTAATATTAATAGAGTTCGTGTTTTCAAGCATAGCCATTCACTGGACCAGATTTCATTAGAAATCAGCTGCTGCTGTACAGGTTCATTTTCTGTACTGTAACACCTGAGAACGAGAAGTAGCCAGTCGCTTTTTTTGTGCTTGAAAACTGTGGTTAATTAAGAACCTGAATTCTCACTGCTTCCTCTTCAGGAGAGAGAATAAAGCAGGAAAAAAAGGTGGTAGGGGTGGGGGGAGAAGGGGAAGGGCGAAAACCTACCTAATGGGTACAGTGAACACTATTTGGGTGACGAGCACACCCACAGCCATGACTCAACCATTACAAAAGCAATCCACGTAACCAAAAGCATCTGTACCCCCTTAATATTTTGAAATAAAAAATAAACATTCTTTAAAAAAGGTGGGCTTGGATGGAAAGCCGCATTGTCTAGAGGTTCCCTCTCCAGTTCTCTGAATCTGGTCTTTCATCGTCTTTGACCTATTTTACAACTCTAATAGTAGGTAACTGATAACAATGCAAAAATAATAACTGACACACATGCAAATTCTGTTCCATCGCACAGAAGTCCAATTGACTTCCCTCTCTCTCATGGAAAAATCAGTTACTTTTCTTTGCCTATTCATTTTAATATTCCTGATCTATAAATTAGCCTGTTCTTTGGTTCTTTTGAACTGGTTATAACACCTACCTGGTTCCTTGTTGATTGAGTAGAATACGATCCTTAACACATTTTCATCTGACTTAACACATTTTCATCTTTGTGAGAGTCAGGATTTTGCCTTTTTCTAAAACTTATCTTTTAACAGTAACAGGAAGATATTAATTTTTTCCCCAAATTTTCTCAAATATGCCTCTGTTTCCTGCCTCCTGCTCCATTAGAACCATGGGTGAACTCTGACTGCAACTGACATGGCTGTTTCTTTGTGAAATGCATTAGGTAATGATAATTCTCATTTCTAAATACAGTTTATTATGTTTCCTTTTTTCAGGAAAGGAGCTCAATTAATGGAGTGGCTGGCCTGTCAAATATGGGTTATGCATCTATCTGTCCAGGACAAATTTCTGAATAATGGTTGCAAATATAATGATAACAATAGTATCTTTTGTTTTTTTGTTTTGTTTTGTTTTGTTTTTTGAGACAGAGTCTCACTCTGTAGCCCGGGCTAGAGTGCCATAGCGTCAGCCTAGCTCACAGCAACCTCCAACTCCTGGGCTCAATCGATCCTCCTGCCTCAGCCTCCCAAGTAGCTAGGACTACAGGCATGTGCCACCATGCCCAGCTAATTTTTTCTATTTTTAGTTGTTTGGCTAATTTCTTTCTATTTATAGTAGAGACAGGGTCTTGCTCTTGCTCAAGCTGGTCTCGAACTCCTGAGCTCAAGCAATCCTCCCGCTTCGGCCTCCCACAGTGCTAGGATTATAGGCATGAGTCACCGTGCCAGGCCCAAATGTATCTTTTGTATTCAGAAAAGGAGGGCTGGCCTAGGGGCAACAAGACACATGATTGAAACTGTTTTCCCAGTGGCAATGATAGGTTTACAATTTTGGATTTAATTATTTAGTTTATTAGGAAATTTCAGGTGGTGGCCATCAAGGTCAGGTAGAGAAAGTCCTTTATTAGGAAAGGAATCCTTTATTTTTTACTTAGCTCCTTTTAAATGTATAGGATAAACGGGGTTGAGTCCTATTTCTGCTACTGCCTAGCACTTGAGAAAATCATCTTCCCTCTGGGGTAGGGATCTCCAATCCATTTAAAAGGGAGGGGGAGGAATGGGCTAATTATATTAAAAGCTACTTGGGGGATTCTCATGTGCAGAGTTGGGAATCACACAGGACTAGTCTATCTCCAGCATTAATAATTTCCATTCTATGCCCTAGAGACGCAGGAGAAACAATTGAACATGAACACAGACTGTACACACAGTGCCCTCCTTAGGGCAATAAGAGACACTTGCATCATCAGGAATACCTGATGTCTTTGTACAGCTCCATACTAAGAAATTCATCTAAGAACATTCGACCCAGAACTATGCCTTCTTTTTTCCCCTCAGTCCCATCAAAAGAAGTGCTAACTTCGGTTTTCAGAAAATTGAAATGTCATTTGTCACCTGGTCTGCTTTACTCTGCTGGTCCCTTTCATTATTTTCTGTGTACTCTTTGACGTGATATCAAAGGGAAAACCATCGGTCCCTGGAAACAGATAATGTTCCAGGAAAACCTCACAGTCAATGTTCTCTGGGCTGACACAACCCCTCCTCATTTTGGTAGCAGAGGGAAGAGCTGTTCTTTGGAGGGTATGTCTCGTCAACCACCTGAAGCATTTTCCTCGTTGTAAGTGAAAGTGACACTTTCTCATTCACTTCAATTGGCAGTGAGTAGGCATCTTTCCAGGACAGGAATGCCTTGAGGAAAATGAAATCCATTTTGCATGGGGGAGGTTTCTTTAATGCTTTGGGAAGCTCATAATCGTGTTTCCCTTGGCTTCATCTCAAGCACATCCGACACAGTTTTTATTGCCAGTGCAATAAAATTGGGGAACTGTATTTAGGCACGGGGTTGAGTATGAACAGAAAACTGTAAGACATCTGCAAAAAAAGAGAGCAGGAACCTAGGAACCAAGATGAAAAGATGGGATAGGAACATTCCTTGGACAAGAGTATCTACATCATAAAACTCTAGTATCTGGATCCAAAAAGATTATTAGATTTGATCAAATGTTCTCAACCCCAGCAATTTTGCCTCTCTAGGGGACATTCGGAAATGTCTGGAGACATTTTTCGTTGTCACACCTGGGCAAGGGGTGGCAAATGTGCTACTGGCATCTAGTAGGCAGAGGCCAGGGATGCTGCTAAACATCCTACAGTGCATACACCCCCACAATAAAGTATTATCTAGCCCGAAATATCAACGGTAATAATGCTGAGGCAGAGAACCCCTGGATTAGATGGACTCCAAATTTCCTTCCAGCCCTAAGACATCATGATGCTAAAATGCAACTTCTAGTCCCAAATAAAAAGACTATATATAGGGACTGAACTCTGTTCCCCCCACCCTCAAATTCATATGTTGAAGCTCTAACCCCTAATGCGACTGTATTTGAAGATAGGGTGGATAAGGAGGAGAAAATTAAGGTTAAATGAGGTCATTAGGGTGGGGCCTTGATCTGATAGGATTAGTGTCCGTATAAGAAGGGACATCAGGGCATTCATTCTCTCTCTCTCACCCCCCTCCACATGTGCACAAAGAGGAGGTCATGTGAGCACACAGCAAGTCGGCAGCCTCCTCCAAGCCAAAAAAAAGGGCTCAACATGAAACCTACTTCACCAACAGCACCTTAATCCTAGGTTTCTCAGCCTCCAGAGCTGTGAGTAATAAATTTCTATTGCTTAAGCCACCCAATCTATGGTATTTTATTAGGGCAGCCCAAGCAAACTAATACAGCTATTTACAGTAATTGCCATTGCTAACATATTTGTATGTATATACTACATGCTAGGCACCACACTAAGCACTATGTATACATGCCTGGCCACACTCCTCAACACAACCCTGTGAGATTGAAATTATCATTCTCAATATGGAAGAGTAAATGAAGGCACAGGGAGGTTACACAACTTGCCTACAATCAACCAGTTAGTAGGTGGAAAAGGTGGACTTTGAACTCAAGCAGCCTGACCTCCTAGTTAAGGATTCATGCATTTAATGATCACAATGTACCACCTTTCAAAACTCTCTATCTACTAAAAAGTATAAACTTTCAGGAAAGACAGAATGAAGAAAAGAGTCAGGGCAGCAGAAAATTGCTACAAAAATGTGGAAGTCAAAAATCCCTGTATCGGCCGGGCGCGGTGGCTCATGCCTGTAATCCTAGCACTCTGGGAGGCCGAGGCGGGCGGATTGCTCAAGGTCAGGAGTTCAAAACCAGCCTGAGCGAGACCCCGTCTCTACTATAAAAATAGAAAGAAATTAATTGGCCAACTAATATATATATATAAAAAAAATTAGCCGGGCATAGTGGCGCATGCCTGTAGTCCCAGCTACTCAGGAGGCTGAGGCAGGAGGATCGCTTGAGCCCAGGAGTTTGAGGTTGCTGTGAGCTAGGCTGACGCCACGGCACTCACTCTAGCCTGGGCAACAAAGCAAGACTCTGTCACAAAAAAAAAAAAAAAAAATCCCTGTATCTTCCTCAAAAAAATCAAACACAGAATTGCCCTATGGTCCAGTGATTCCATCCGAAAGAATTAAAAACAAATGCTCAAATACTTGTTGATAAAAGTTCATCCCAGCATTATTTACAATAGCCAAAATTGACACAACCTAAATGTCCATCAATTAATGAGTGGATAAACACAATGTGGAACACCCATAAATCTAATATAATTTAGCCATAAAAGGATCAAAGGATTGACACATGCTACAGCATAGATGAACCCTGAAAACACACTAAGTGAAAGAAGCCAGCCACAAAAGGTCACATGGTATGTGAATTCCCTTTATATAAAGCATCCTGAATAGGTAATTCAGAGAGATAGAAAGCAGTGGTGGCCAAGGACTTGGGGAAGGGGCATTACAGGTGTAGGACATGCTACCCTAAAATATGGCACCTTGGCATTTAAAAATATAGGAAGACCACTCCAGTTCTTCCTATCTCTGCCTATATCCTGCCCTGCACCTAAAGAGAAGGAATGTCACACAGGTACACCAAGAAGAAACTGAACAAACAGGCCTTGCAGAGTTCCCCTCGGTTTTTCATCATCGTATCATACCCTTTTGTCCCCAAGTAATACTTCTGCATGGCTGTCATAAAAATATGCAGGTTTCCATGTTTCTGCAGGTCTTCATTTCTGAAGGCTCCCATGCCATGTAAAACTTATATTGAATGAATTTACCATACTTTTCTCTTATTAATCCATCCATCGTCATAAGGGTCTTCGCAACGAACCTAGCGATGGGTAAGGAAAAGAAATCTTTTCCTCCCCTGTGGGCTCATGGGGAGAGGTCACACAGGGTTTCCTTCTGGGGCAAAGAAACGTCTTGAAACCAAACAGACGGAATCTTTGCACAGCATCATCAATGTACTAAATGCCAGTAGTGGTATTTAGTTAATGGTCAATTTTAAGTTATGGGAATTGTACTTCAATCAAAAAAAAAAAAAAATCTCTACTCAGGAGGCTGAGGAAAGAGGATGGCTTGAGCCCAGGACTCTGAAGTTTCTGTGAGCTATAAATGCACCAGTGTACTCCAGCCTGGGCGACAGAGTGAGATCCGTTTTCAAAAAAAAATCTCTATCTAACCTAGTCCTGGCTTTGAATAAGCATTTGAGAAATAAAAACAAAACAAAACCCTGCTATAAGGTAGAACCAATCCCTAGGAATATAGACCTTTCAGCTTCTGGAAGCCAGCCCAGCCTCCTGGGCCCAGCTGGGCCACTCTTCAGGCTGCCGTTTGCGCTGGCTTTAACCACCAGGACATGCTCCGGGGACGCCTTCGCTGTGTCTATTTAAACAGGATGAAGACGGATGAATCCTGCAGCGGTGGACGGCAGGTCTCCAGCGCCAAACGCAGCACTGCCAACACGGAGTGGGTGACGCGGTCTTACCCTGATGTGCCGGGTGTGGGAAGAAACAAAATGGATCCAAAATGGAAATAATTTAAGCACTTTTGTTCCGTGACAAAATGATAGCAACTTTTAAAAGCCACCTGCTAGGCTCACGCCTGTAATCCTAGCACTCTGGGAGGCCGAGGAGGGCGGATTGCTCCAGGTCAGGAGTTCGAAACCAGCCTGAGCAAGAGCGAGACGCTGTCTCTACTATAAATAGAAAGAAATTAATTGGCCAACTAATATATATAGAAAAAATTAGCTGGGCATGGTGGCGCATGCCTGTAGTCTCAGCTACTCAGGAGGCTGAGGCAGAAAGATCACTTGAGCCCAGGAGTTTGAGGTTGCTGTGAGCTAGGCTGATGCCACGGCACTCTAGCCCGGGCAACAGAGTGAGACTCTGTCTCAAAAAAGAAAAAAAAAAAGTATGAGCTTTTTAATAAAAAGACTATTTATTTAGAACAGTGTTAGAATCATGGCAAAATGGAGAGGAAGGTACAGCGATTCCCGTGTAGTTCCTGCCCCACCCCCTACACACACACAGAGCAGGATGGGCTTCTTTTTCTTTTGAGACAGAGTCTCACTCTGTTGCCCAGGCTAGAGTGAGTGCCGTGGCGTTAGCCTAGCTCACAGCAACCTCACACTCCTGGGCTCAAGCAATCCTGCTGCCTCAGCCTCCCGAGTAGCTGGGACTACAGGCATGTGCCACCATGCCCGGCTAATGTTTTCTATACATATATTAGTTGGCCAATTAATTTCTTTCTATTTATAGTAGAGACGGGGTCTCGCTCTTGCTCAGGCTGGTTTCGAACTCCTGACCTTGAGCAATCTGCCCCCCTCAGCCTCCCAGAGTGCTAGGATTACAGGCGTGAGCCACCACGCCCGGCCTGGATGGGCTTATTAAACAGTCTTGGGTTCAAATCCCTTCTCCACTGATTCATAGGGCAGGATTTTCATCTCTCTGTTCCTTGATTTCCATATAGATATTTTAAAAGACTAACATTATCCATAGAGTTGTGGTGGTGAGGACTAAATCAGATAAAACTGCACATCCACACTTCTGAGACCCACATTTTCTCCCACAATTTCCCAATTCTAAAGCGAGGAGGCTGCCCCTTACCCCATCTCGCAAATATATAATTTAGGACAAATGTATAAGCATGGTGATAAGAAGTGACTTTTTTTCTGGTGAAGTCTTTTGGGTTTGGGGTTTTGTTCTGGGTTTGGGGTTTTGTTTTGCTGGGTTCTGCGTTGCACTTGCTTTGTCTGCCCCTCACATCAGCCCCAAGCCCTGCCTCTTCCTCCAGGTCTCCCATGGCAATAACTTGTCACACAGTCTTGTTTTTCCCCATATTAATAAAATCACACACACACACACACACACATACATGATATGTACCTGTATCTATTTTATAAATAGAAAGATATAGAGAGTGAGAGACAGAGACCCCAAGACAGTGACAGAGAAATAGAGACAGAGAGCGAGAATTTTGTCTTCCAAAACAGAGATGCTGTTATTAATATATATTGTCCTCCCTCAATGACACCCTAAGACAACTATTACTGCTCTAATGTGTTCCTTTTTAACAGCTGTATAACCTTTCCCAGAGGATGTACACTACTAATTCAACCATTCTTCTCCTGATGGGTCTTCACTTTGTGTCCAGTTTTTGTTGTTGTTTTTTGTACACAGGTCTTTGCATGCTGATGTTTTTTATTTCTGTTGGATAAAGTCCCAAGAGTGGGATTGCTGGGTCAAAGAACAGGAATATTTTATATTTTAATGGGTGTTATCTGATTGCTTTACCAAAAAGGATTGCAACACTCAGCAGTGTCTCAGAAGACCTTGTTCTCTCCATGAAATTAAAAAGCTTTTTAAAGGGACCAGTATATTTAACATGGCCTTGTCTTCATTGTTTCTGAAGGGTGTGATTGACTCCGACCGGGGCCTCACCAGTGCTGGCATCTAAGAATCAAGATGAGCCATACATAAAGTCCAGCCTATACCTATCGCAACGTTGTCAGTGCACTGCTGGTTCCCAATAATGGTACCTATTCCTCCTACTGTGTATCTGATCTGAAAATCTTCTATTTTTTCCGAAAATCAGGAAAGCAAGAATGCTAATCTCACTGCAGCATTGGAACGAACCTTCTAAACCAAATGGGCAGGT